>JAEIIH010019773.1:0-12810 GCA_018904745.1 Drosophila orosa | reverse complement strand
CCTTAAAAATAAGCCAATTAAATCATAAATAAATCTATTTATATAAAATATATTTATAAAACTATTTTAACTAGTAAAGAGCTTTATACCTTGAGGCTATTCTCACCTCCAAGTCTCTTAAAGAAAACATGTCGAATTTGATTTAATAAATTAAGATAGTTGGCATCACTATTATTTTTTCCCCTTCACCTTTTTCTTTCCTGACGTTGGCCAACTTTTGCAGACATTTGTTTGTATTACTTTTTTTCTTTTACTTTTTTTTTGCGGGGAGCCATCGTAAATTCCAATTCAAGCCACTTAGCACACAGCGCCAAAAGATTATGCGACACAACCTTGCCGGCAAAATGAAGTCAAATGGCGAGTACACAAAGACACACACTCTCGGAATGGGGGAAAATTCAGGGAAAATGAAATTTGTTTTTCTTTGCTTTTGGCTAATTAAAATGTTGATAAAAGCCAGCGGAAAATAAGTAAGACAGCAAAACATTTTTACAACGCATCGTTTGACTCCTTTTGTGGAGTCAATTTCAGCAAACGAATGGCATAATAAATAAATAAATAACATTACATTTACATATGTCTGTATGTATAAGGGGGAGGTCCTCCCACTCCGGGCTGTGTGTGTGTGTTCGGGTTTGTTTACGCCTTTTAACCCTTTCGAATCAACACAGACCGCAAAGCTCGTGGCCTGTGTAAACACATTAATCATACAACTGCCACAGACAGAGATCGAAAGTGTTCGCCCCGAGTCGGTCGGGCCACCCCCAACGGGGACTCCTCCTCTTACCTCTCCTCTCAGCAGTATCTTCCCTTCCCTCGCTGGGTTTTTGGCAGTCATAAGCAGCACACGGCGAAGGAGGAAATTAAAAGCGAAAACAGGAGCCACAGGAAAAGGCGAAAAAGTAATACAGGAAAACACACAGCCAAAGCCACGGGAAACGTAACAAAAGCTAAAAGAGCAGAGGAGAATACGACACGTGTGACTCGGACTTCAGAGGGTAGCGCCAAATAATATGCAAATACTTTTCCCTAACTCTCCGGCTACCCAGCTCTCCGGCTTCGGAAGCTGGATCTCCGGGTGCAAATGCAAATTCATTCCTCCCATTCATCCCACTGCCATCAAAGTCGGTTTGCGGTCTCATTTGTATTTTGCGGCGGTTGAACAACAGTTATTATTACATTTCCTGCTAATTGAGTTGATTAAAGGACATCGAACGACATCAGTATGTACTTGAAAATATATATAGTAAATATAGTCATTTTAGTTACAGAGAAGAACCTTAAAAGTCGTAATTTACCAAGACAAACGCCAGGTAGGTGACGAAAGGCAAGCAGAGCCCGCAATTGCTGTAAAAAGTTCTTTGGAAATTCCCAAGTTAAAGTGTTGAAGTCCGATTAGTGACGAAGTTTACTTTTGAGTTAAAAGTGTCAATTAACTAGCTGCACTTGTCTTCTAATTAAGTTGTTGATTTAACAATGCATATTTAGTTTAATTTACAAATTTGTTATACAAATTTACCATATTTAGTTGCTTTCGTTACTAAATACTATTTTTACTATATTATTTTAAGCAGAAAAGGTTCTCTCGTGACATTCTCAACTCGTTAGTACCCTTTTTGTTTGATGTTTAATTTCAACTATTTAAATTTATGCCCTTTCCCTATGCAGACATCTAACAAGTAACCATATAAATCACTGACATAGTGAAGGACTTTTAAGGTAATTAAATTATATATACACAAAGAGCATGGCAATCATGTCGGTAGGGAAAGTATTTGGTTGAAGCCCCCATAATAAGCCACTTACCCGCTGAGCAGGAGCAGCACCAGGGAGAAAATAAACTTTTTCGCCACTTTGGAAGGAAGGAATTTCTTCGTCAGTTGTTTCGTTCCCTGTCTCGGTTCCTGTGTCTTTTGCCCGAAGCCAGCAATAAGTTGACAATTTGCAAGTTATGAAAGTAAATAAGTGAAATAGTTTCAGGGGGGAAGAAGTTGGGCCCCTTTCTCCACGAGACCCCGCATCCTCGGCTAGGAACTACAACAAATAAACACGACTTGCAACAAATTGAAATGATGTATTAGGCCGCCAGGGATTAACGCCCAACTAATAAATCTCTCCGGGTCGGAAGTCTCGGGGGTATTTTCGGGGAGACACACAGGAGAGACTTGCTAAGGCGAACAGAAGTCTCACCACACTTCACAGCGGTTCTTCCGCCCAAAGGCCCCACTGTGGGCATTCATATATTAATAAGGCACGAGGAGAGTGAGGCGAAAGTTTTGGTCGGCTCCTCCATATGTTTCCGACTTATTTCACGGTTTCCCTGCAATTTGTCGTCTGGGGTCAATAGACCCAATCTGAGACATTCGCCTGACAGTTGCCCGTAAGTGGGGGAGTGTTTCCAAGGATACGCCACCACCCGAGCAGATTTGACGGCGAAGTGCTTGGATAATGCGAGTAATTTAAGCTGAAACCATAAATATCTGACGGTTCGAGGGAGACTCTACGCATGAGGAAACTTTCCTCGTCGAGGAAGCTGCGGAGCATTGTATTGTTTGATTTTCATATTTTTAGCTCCAACTGTCGCAGGTCTCTCCGCCTGCCTTTCTCAATTACGCTTCCTTCGAGGGAGCTCCTTCCTCCTGGACCGAATCTCACCAATAGTTATGGACGATCTCTGATAAGGAAGCCAGTCTGTGCTGAGACAAAGCCAAAGTGTCAGAAATTTTATGTGGCTGTTTGTGCTGCGAGTGGGTTCGTTCGTGTGCCATAAAAAGCTGGAAAAAACAATATGCTCGGGTATCCAACAACCCGGACTGGCTTAAAAAACTAGCCAAGCAAAAGTCAAAGTCTTATCAGCAACAAAGTGCCAGAAAAAAAGAATGCGGAGCGGAAAATCAGAACCGAGGGATATTGTGAGGACTGCGGAAACTTCAAGGCGATATGCCGAAGAGCGGCTTTAAAGTTTCACCCTCTCAGGCGTCCGCCTGGCGACTTGCGACACTTTGCCAGCTCAACTGCCGAGGTGTCGGCGGAGGCGGAGGCGGAGGCGGTGCGAAGCAACTGTCATAAATTCAAACACAAATTCGGGTCTTGTTTATGCTGCCAGTCGCTCTTGACGCGGCAACTGGCCTGCCACTGATAAACCATACACACCCTGACGAACCTACATCGAAATGTATGTACTATATATAGACGTCGTATATCAGGACACAACAAAAAAAATGGCTTTTTAAAAAATTACATTAAATGCGTGCGCTTGAGTGGGCAGGAATTTATATTTCGCTGCAGAAGGTCCTTGGCATTCTCCGAGCTCTGCTGCCCTGCCGCCCATGTGGCGGCCCCAAAAACTCACATCCATAAGGACTAAGGACCAAGGGCCGGACAATCAATAGCAAGGCGAAACAAATTGCTCGCTGGACTATGCAATTCCACTTGGCGACTTTAAGGCACACAACAAGTATTTATCATGATAAATTACAGGCCCGAAATTCATAATTATAAAACTAATTAGCTAAGAGATAAAAACCAAATGGCTTTGGCACTCTTCTGAGGGGAGATGACATCAGTTGGTAACTTTAAGTTGTGCTCCTTTACAAATGCAAGTCTAATTTAAATATAAATAAATAAATTGAATTAATAATGTTGTTTAGGGAAGCTGGTTATCATAATTATTTATATTATTTGGAAGAGTAAGTAACCTTTAAGGAGTATCAAGTTGCTCTAGCAACATAATGTCCTTTTACCCACACGTCTTATTAATAAATTACCTTTAAGGGATTATTTCTTCAAAGAGTTAAAGAGAACCATTAATAGTAGGCTTATAAATCATATAATCGTTTCCAAAAAATATTGCTGTCGCTGCAAATCTAAACCCTCATAGCCTATTTATTTGGAGACCCGAATTCTCACAACTAATTAGTGGCCGCTCCCTTTTGGGGCCAACTTCAAAGTAAATACCAGGAAGGAAAAATGCGAAAAAATAATTGTCATCATTCTCGCTAGACCAAAGTTAATTGCAGCCTGGCATCAGTCGTCATATTGGCCAGGCCGCTGTAGTACTCTCATTGATTCTTCTCCTGCTCCCGCTGATGTTGTTGTCGCCTGGTGAAAGTTGTCAAGTGCTCGTTATTGAGTGGCCAGTGTAGAGTCGATATATATCCGACTTTTTTGTACCGCGGCCCGCCGCTGCACGTTCATTTGCCGGGCGCATTGTGCGCGGTGAAGTGTTTGCCGGGGCCCAACAAAAGCTGTCAGCGCAGAAACGAGAGCCGAAAACCGAACGGAGCCCTGCCACAGCCAAGATGAGGGGGAAAACATTGTGAAAGTGTCGTCTATGTGGCGTTACAATAACAGTAAAGTCAACAATAATAACAACGCTACAATAGCAACAACGAGCGCGCCACAATGAGCGTGGTATAATGGCAAAAGCTTTTCATATGACTCCCTCAACCTACGACCTCTGGGCCCTCGGAGTCCTCGACTTTCTGTGGCATTTTGTCAGTGAATTTCTGGAGCGTTTGATGAGGCACACACACACACACGCACAACACCAAAAAAAATTGGAAATTTATCTTTGATCTTTTTGTTCGGGCACCGCTTGATGGGAAATAAACAACGAGAAGTAACGAGTTTGTGCCTTGTTAGATCTCCAAATTATATCGAATATATCGAGGAGTATATATACCAGGAGTGTGTGACAAAATAGGACTTTACAAAACTCAAGATAAAAGAAGAAAATCAATTAAATTTTAAGGTAAAACTTTAAGGGAAGCAACCTATCAAAATAGAATTAAAGATTATTAGAAGAGAGTTAAGGAAAATGCATTACAAATTACTGATTATTAATTTAGTAGTTCATTGAACCAATTAATTAATAATTACCCTTTACATTTATCTACATATAAAAGAAGATTATAGTTTTCAATGATAAATAGTAATTACACCGTAATGATTATTTACCTTTTAGGATTTATATTTTTGAAATAATGGAATATTAAGCTGGTGACGAACTCTTGCTCTCAGCCATCATTTATTTTTTCCCCCTCAACAGACAGCCATCAAAAATGTTGCCCACCACGCCCCCAACAAAAAGTTGTCACAGAAAGCCTGAAATGTCAAAATTTTGCGGCTGAACTGGGGGGTAAACTGGGGGGGAGGGGGGTTGCGACGGACAAGAGGTCAGGGGTTAGGGCATTAAAGACTGGCCCCGCCCTTTGATGTAGCAAATTTTTCGGACACTAAGCGCCTAATTACTTTATTGGTGGCCTTTTCTCGTGGATGCCACTTGAACCTTTTAGCCCTTTTCACTCGACATGGTTTCAATTATGAGCTCGGGCTTTGTCCCGAGTGTCGAGCGCCACTCTGCGCCCGGCTATCAGCAACTTAACTTAATTATAAATTGAAATCTTTCCATTCTCTGTGAAGAAAATTGAATTTGGCTCGCCATTTGCCGCGCGGCGTGTGGCATGCGGCGGTGTGGCGTGTGGCGTTCAGCGGGCTTAGGGAGCCCTCCCTCCCTCTCGTCCCATCCCACAAATAGGCGTGATGAGGCAATATTCCAGCTGCCCACCTAATAAACATATCGCATTAATCTGGACGAATGATTTCCTTGAATCACAATTGTGACTCGGGAAAAACAATGTGTGCCATAAATCCATATTAAGCCGGGCCTCGCCTGCTGCTCATCTCACACGTGTGTGTGTTAGTCTTTTATCAATTTTGTTTACCCTGTATGTTCTTTTATTTGAGGGTTTCTTAGTATTTTAGGTAATTTTAGTGACCACCTTGGGGATTATCTGGGTTTTATTTACTTGAAGTTATATCTACTGTTCGACGTGAGGCAGAATATCTGAAAGCAAAAAGCTGGACGCCCACTATTAGTTAATTTTCTGTATTGAAACATTATTAAATATATAAAATATTTTGTTATACCTATAACTTCTTTCTTACGAATTTACTATGGTTTTATAATCCGTTCAAAAATGAGCATTACAAAATTAAGTATTATAGTACCAACTTCAGCGTTAATTTGTTTTCTTTACCTATTTAATATTTTTTTAAAAATAGCTTAGAAAGCCTTTATAAGAGTCTTTAGAACCCTTGTAGCATATCCTTATAAACTACTATTTTCTAAATAAATATATATATAAAATATTTCAGAAATAACTATACAAAAATTCTGATTTTGTTTGGAGGGTATCTACAATTCATGACATTTGTATTAGTATATTAAACATTGCTATTTATGGAAAACTGGGATTAAAGCTCTCACTGATCAAATTATTTTCACCTTGCAGTTGTTTTTCCCTGATTTGCACACACTTTTAATATTAAATACAAATTTAAACATAATAATATATAATGTTTATTTAAATAGCGTAAAGAAAATAGCTATAATAATAGATAAGTTTATTTTAATAAGGTAATTAAAAGCAATTAATTTTTATTCTGATCCGTGTAAATATATGATTATTTATAATTATGTTATTTATGATATTTATATTACTTAATATTTTAAAATTACTTTCAAAACGAAGAAAATTCCTCCTGCTATTCCGTTACTTTCTTTTACATTTTCGACAGCTTTACAACTTTTTTCCCAGAATTTAAGAGAAACTTTCGCAGGAAGCAAAGAGCAGCACAGCTTCCAGTTAACAGTAACAGAAAGCTTTCCACCGAGCTACATGGACATTACATTCCCTTCGCCCTAACATAACTATGTTTTGGCACATTCACATGAACTATGTATATGTTACGATTGGGAACCTAAATATTTCCAGCAAAGTCAGGGCAAGACCATAACTTGACGCTTTGGCCAAACACTACAAAAGTCAGCAATTATGCCGCACACACAAGCACAATTTTAATAATAATCCCAAGGAAGGGCGTAAAATACACAAAAAACATACACAGGACTCACACATATGGCCAGGGCAAATAAATTCCCATATATAATTGCAATTTAATGTAAAAGCAACAGCACTTGACCATATCTGAGGCCCAATCCGAGGCCGAAGCTGAAGCTAGAGCCGATTCCAAATCGGAAGTCGAAGCTGCAGAGTCCAGGGCCCGTATTTGTAGTCAATATTTGATATTTGCACAGATGTTCAGCTGCCAAATTGAATATGGATTTTGCATAAAATCCACTCTCACCCGGAACGGGGAGGAGAGGCAGCAGCATCAGCAGCAGCAGCAACATAATGATGAACAAAAAGCCAAAGTAGATAAATACCAAAGTGGACTGACCGGAAACCAAATTGAAAGCAACAACCAGCTCCCACATCATCGTTTCAACTCACTAACTCACCGGCTAACCACTTCACCCATTGACCCCGCCTCAGCACAATTGCAGACACGGGCCGAAAAACAATATGTGTTAGAAATCAGAACAGAATCTGAATGGCCGGACGCAGAGATGTCCCGGTCACATGTGAGAAGGATGAACATGAATCAATAAATGCACGAAACATTATTTTCCAATCAATTAATTTTCGGGTCACTAGATTTGCCTGTAACACATGCGCTGCACTGCATCCACCCACGGCCCATGGCCAACGGCCCGCTTGACCGATGAACTTCCGAGTAAATCATATGGAATGATTTTATACACACACACAGAGCGCACAACACACAGCCTCATCGCATCGGCTATTGAGCATAAATGTTTAATCAAATGAAGCATGCACAAATTGGGGTCCGCTCCTGGCCGACCCTCGAACCCTCCGCCGGCGGGCCTTACTCTTCTGTGTCTCCAATGGCCGGGGGCCAATGGCCAGTGGCTGGTGGCACTGATTTAATAAACATAAAATGTGTCAGTGTTGTAAAATTATTTTGTCGCCGCCGGCGGACAACAGAAACAATGGCAATGACGATGACGACCTTAATGTATATTTCCTTGCTTTCTTTTTTTGTTTTTATGTTTTATGACAAGATTTCATTTTATTCTTTTTATCTTTTGGGTCCGTGCAATTTTCCGATACATTGAGCGCCGCCTGTTCGTCAACGCATCGCCATCAGCCGAAACCTGCACGACATGGCGTATACGCAATATATGCGAGTCAATTCCGCTGGACGGCCATATGCAAATTAAGTGCCGATCGGCTGGCGCCAGGCTTTTTACTTCAACACAAAAATTTCATTATTAAAGAGTGATGCATAAGGATGCTAGAAAAAAAATGTACATGTCTGAGATAATAAACTATATAATTATATAATAAACTAAAGTAAAACAAATTTTTCGAAATTTTTTAAGCGAAACAAGACTAACTACACAATAAATTAGTAGAATATTTAAACAGCTATAAAATATAGTTTGTATATTAAATAGGACTACAAAATTTAAAAAATCTGAGAAACAAGAACCGGAATATACTTATCCGAGAGTTTTCAATGAGCTAAACTCAAGTCCGGCCTCAAAAAA
Organism: Drosophila orosa; assembly: GCA_018904745.1. Lineage (NCBI taxonomy): Eukaryota > Metazoa > Arthropoda > Insecta > Diptera > Drosophilidae > Drosophila > Drosophila orosa. The sequence goes on along the minus strand of JAEIIH010019773.1, from coordinate 4,391 downwards.
ATTCCTACACGTCAGGTTCTTGAGATATTTTAACCCAAACCGGAATATCTTCTTGAACTTATATCCATATTTTTCTATACATCTCTGAGTGTGGCCATATATATGAAAAATATAGATATCAATTCAAATAATAACTGATTTTGAAGGGCAAGAATAGTTCTTAAAAATACCATAACGATATTCTTGAGAAAGACAACTCCATTTTGAAGTTACAGCACCTGAAAAGCGTCCAAAATCTGTTTTTTTGAACTTTTGAGTTGAAATATTTTAAATACCTGACGTATATGAAATTTTAAGAGCTCAAATTCGAGTTCAGCAGATCGAAAACTATCGGAAAAAATATTCCGGTTCGTTGTTCATTACTTTTTCCTACAAATATATGCAATAAATAAGTTTAAGTTAAAATAAATATTTTACTGCCTTTTTGAAACTAAAAAACACTTGCTGCTAGTTTCTAAACCCCACCCGTTCTCCCTTTAATTAATAAAGACTTTCCTGTTATTTTGGAACAAGCATTAAAATGTATTTTGCAAACCTAATCAGCTTTCGAGCAGAATGCCAAAGCGTCTTGGCTATAAGTAGAAAAACAAACCCAACTCCAAAGCACACACACACACACAAAATGGGAAAGGCCACTCCCACTCGTACATATTCAAAGCAATAGAACCGCAATTCATAAAAGCAAACACACATATGAATGAAGAAAAAAATACAACAAGCCAGTTACACGATAATAAAACATATTTTAGAGCGGCCAACAAGGGAAATTGCAAGTGGAGAGTGGAAAGTGGAGAGCAGCAAGAAGGAAATGCTTACGACAGTTGCCTTGCCAACCCCGAAAGGGGCAGGTGGGGGGATGGGGGAGTGGAGGTGGGAAGAGCAAGCACTTGGCCATTGTAAAGGCAATACACACACACACAGACACAACTATAGATCCAGAGAGAGAGAGAGAGAGCAAGGAGGAGAGAACGAGAACTACTTATGCTAGTCAGCTAAAGTGCAGGAAAAACTATTGCCCACCCACACACACACACTCACACTTACACTCACACTCATCACCCCGCCCTGTGTTGGTATAACATTTATTTGTTTTTGTCGGAAATACTTGGTGCGTATGATAATAAATACTTAATCCTCAACAAAAGAATATTAAAAACAACAATAAATGGAAATGCTAAAAAGCATAAAGAAATGCATAAAAACAAATGCTGAGAAGGCAACGGGGCGAAGCTAGCGGGCTTGGGTGTCTTTCTGTGTGTGTGCAGGATAACAAAAGGCTCTTTTGAAATGTAAAATGAACTTGGTTGCTTGCTTTTCATGCTCCTCAAACATGCATGCATATAAAATTAAACATAAAAACAAGAAAGAACTCTAGAGTCAAGTGTATCGACTATGAAATACCCAATGGAAATACTTTTTTATAGCAAATTAGTGGAAAACCAGCATGGAAAACTTAAATATATATCTTATTTTGTATGAAGAAGTGTTATTTTTTAATTTTTTGAAATTTTTAATTGAAAGGTCACTGAATAAATCTCTAATAAATAATTATAGACAAGAAAACAGGATAGGATATACATACATGCCTTTCAAAAGAGCATTTAACATGTTATTTAAGGATAGAACAAGTTGGGAATTATACCATCAACACAAATGATAAATACGATTAAAGCTGCCATGTCTGTATGTCTTTAAATTATAATATTGCGAGTAAACAACTTTTTCTAGTCTCCTAAAAACTATAAAAGTTAATCAACGCAGTCCTGTTCCATACACAATATATACCAATTTTAATACAGAATACCCCGTACTCAAATCGCATAGCCCTAAGTCATAGGACTTCAAAAGGACAACGCACAGCGGAAGTGCCTCCTGCTGCCAGGACTAGCGAATTAAATTAACCTGCGAAATCCGAAACTAACGCCACATCGCCCGAAATATGCTAACGAATGTCGCACCGCAAGTGCTTCAAATTAAACCACAAAACTGCCGGCGACACATCAGAAGGCGGAGAAGGAAAGTCATTAAAATAGGCGGATAACAATTGCCGAGGAAGGGGACGGGGATGGGGACGGGGACGGCACGCAAACAGAGACACAGCGAGATTGCGCTCCGCAATTATAACAACAATAATCATACGCCCCGTTGCACATCGACATAGCCAAATCTATTACAGATAGCGGCAAGGGAGGAGGAACGGGCACGGGCACGGGCATTTTTCGGGACGATTTCTCGTTTAGTTTTATAATTACCATTTTATGCGGTTTATATTTACACATAGACACACAGCCCGCTGTGAGCTTTTTACCAGCATTTCGGCAAATATTAACATTTTGCCGCAACGATAAGCGAAAACTTTTCGGTGCGTCCTTCCCCACCCGCCAGGATCCTTCAGCTGGTGCGTGTGTGGGTGTTGCCTGACGGCGCATTATTATAGAAATGTTTGGAAAAAACTTTGCATTGCCATCGGGTACGGAGGAGGAGGCTGAGGCTGAGGAGGGAAGGCAATCTAAAGCCGAAACACGCTGCCAATGCCGAAAAGTTGCCTGTGTAAAACTTTAATTACAACTACGAGCGAGTATTTGGCGAATCTGCGCTCCCCTCCCCTGCGATAAATGAAAACTTTGCCTATTTTACATGTGTAGACATTAGATAATAACATATTTGGAATACTCTGGCTGACATAGAGCAATTACTTGCAAATATTACTTGCTAAGTGCGGCTAGATCAAAGGCAAGCTGCTCATGTATTCGGTTGTTTGTTTATTTCACCCATGCTGTTGACTCTTGACACAAGTGCCAGCCACTGGCAGGACGTATTTAATTAATTTTGCTGAAATTATTACCAAAAACAGGGGGGGCTGCCACTCGCTAAATATGAAAATAATAATGTGAGAGGGCAAAGGCCATTAACGTTTAATTAATTAAACTAGGAATATATACCAAATTTAGATTGAATTTAAAATTTTTACTTGAATACAATTTTTCCCTGGCTCAAAACTAACTCACATTCCTGTCGTTGCCATAAATCACTTATTGTTAGGATCTTGGCTCTTGAGGATTTTTTTTCCTGTCTTCTATCTTCGCTAATTAATTCAACAAAACTTACAGTCCAACTTTTTGGCATCTTATAAATTTTAAAATCCTTAACTGCTGCGCTTTCCCTCTCTGGCAGGCGCTCTCTCCGTCTCTCTCTGCCCGCTTTTAATGGCTTGTTGCTAATCGAATTTCATGGCATTTCTCGGGTTTTCCTTGGCCTCTGTCAGAGTCCTTTTCCCGGCAGTGCTCGCCATGACAGTTTAGCCGGAGTAGTTTACATATTTCCCACTCCGGCTGGCAACTCCGCTCGGAAATCCATTTAGCGTAACTCAACACTTAAGCGTATTCCGCGGAGCCTTAGAGCTCCCTCTTTTTTTCGCGAGACGCTTCTTCTATCATTCCTAATATAAACTTACAGTCAGCTGACAGCTTTTTTAATTTATTTCATTAAAAATTTTTGCGCAGGAAAGTTTTTCGATTCGCATGCAAAGCGACAGGGATTCAGTTTCAGCTGATCTCCTGCAGTTGATTAGTTGTGCATTTTGGGCTGATTAAATCGCATTAACACGCTGAACCCGCACCCCGGGGTTTAGGGACTTCAAAAGCACAAAAACTCATCGAGATTATTGAAAACCGAGAGTGGTGCCGGGCGGAGTGCTTGTGTGTGTGTTTTTGTGCGAGAGCGGGGCAAATAAACAAAACTCGAGAGAAATCTGCACACTTGACTTTTCCCACAATTCCCGCAGGCATCCATCCCAATGCCACCCACTTCCCACCCATCGCCCACCTTCTTTTTTTGCCAACTCAATTAAATCTTATCACATGAAAGGCGGGTGAAAAAACCGGGGACTGGGAATGTGGGGATGCCTCTCCCCATCTGCTCCTGCAGCAACACAAATATCAAACAAACTAATGTCAGTTGTCATAATAAAGCGCAAATACTTTTGATGCCACTTGCTCACATCCACGCGCTTTTCTTTTTCCCAGCGAACTAAGGGCAACGGGACAGGGGGGGCTGGAATGGGGGTTGTACATACACATATAAAGTGAAAAGCAAACAGCTGCGCAATTTAACGTCGAAAGTAGAGCCAAGGGCATATAGCCGGGCCAAGAGAAAGAAGGCAAACACAACAGACAGCGAGACAGACAAACAAATATACGGCAAATATGTGTACAGCAGCGGTCACAGGAGTAGCTCTAAAGAGATAAGGTTTTATAAGGGTTTAAATCGAGTTAATTTAAGAGATCTATAATCGTGAAATAGTTATATTAACAATACATATGTTAAATATATGCCTTGCTATTGAAAACAAAAGACAAAAGAATGTTATTTAGTTGTATTTAGGTTTAGAT
>JAEIIH010019768.1:0-12286 GCA_018904745.1 Drosophila orosa | reverse complement strand
AATAGAGAACAGTACAGATTACAGATTGAATTGCTACAGTAACAAGCAGCTAGTTAATATGGAACGTAACAAGAGTCACAGGACAAGGCATTCCTAAATAATAATTACAAAATTCTAGGCAAACAATAATTAGTAAGAATTTATACACACATATATTTTTATATTTAATGAGTGGAGATGATTAGAGGTTTAGTAGGGAAAAGGAGAGTGTATTGTATAATTAATAAAAATAAAATAAAAACGTGGTTAATTGCTCGTTGAAGTGTGGAGTTTGTAAGGGCTAAAATGTAGTCAAAATGTTCCTATTTTTTATTCACGTAAAAACATACAAATTAGTTTTTTATATCCCCACAGATTTCATTAACAATTACAAGGCTACTTTTGGGTATTTTTGGTATAATTTCAGCATCTAGTTCCCTGTTGTGTCAAACAAAAAATTAATTATGCGACACGTTGAACACGTGTTGTTTGAAAAGGAATTTACATAGATACAATATATACCCACTGATTGGGAGAGTGTGAACAAGTGTGTATATATATTTAAAATTAGGACTCTTCCCAGTGTTTACCCAGAGGAAGGACATTCCTGGCTTGTGTTTGTCTATGGATATGCAAATATTGAATGTGTCGTTCGAGCAATTTGCACAACAAATAACGTGGAAATTAAAAACTCAAACGGATGCTGAAAAGTGGTAACTTAAACGTGGTGTAATTGAGGTTTTTGACTTTGGTTCTCAGGTGGACGAGGTGGATGATGAGGATGAGTAGTAGTTGTGGTGGTGGTGGTGGTGGGTGGGGGATCCAGGTGTTCTAGGTGGAACGTAGGCGTGTTTTTTTGGATTCTTACGTGAGTCATGTTGGGTCTTCTCCTCAGATACCATCAAGGCGGCATGCTCGATGCCAGAATTCATACTTTGTGGCTCCAAGCTATTTGTGCAGTTTAGCATACTCCTGAAATTCGCACACTCTACGATTATGTTTTAAGTGTAAACGTATTTGGTAAATTTAATTTCTTTGCAACTAATGAGAGCAATTTCGAGAGTTTTTGGTTTTCTTTATCGGGGGGGCTTTCTGTAGAAGGGTAACTTTACTGTGGCTGCTGTTTTAGTTAAGTATAGTTTCAAGAGTAGTTTCAAGTGTAAGTTTTGAGGCTGCTTGGAAGTTATTAGGCGCGGCTTTGAAAATTAAAAAACCAAATACAAATAAAACAATAAATTTAATACAAATGACAATAAAATATAACATTTATTCAAAATCAAATATATATATATAACGTGAAATAAAACTAGTTCTAAGGAATAATGGCCATGAAGAATGGTTCCCACGATTCTCTCAGCCCAGAATCTTCCGGGAATTGCCAAGAGTGAAGGCTACATTTATAAATTATTTATTTATATTTTTCTTTTTCGGAAGAGTTGGACGGGGCGGGGGTGAAGAGGGAGGGAGATGTCACTGAAGCTTCACTGTGCTTTCGGGTGCGCAAAGGCCGAGGAGCTGCCCTTGTCCTCGCCCTGCGATAACTCAATGTCCGCCGTGTTGCAACTGTTGTCGTTAACACTCTCCTCGCTAAATGGACACAAAAATCGGGCAACAAAATCAGAGTGTGTGTGGTGTCTGGTGTGTGTGTGTGTGTGGGTCTGGGTGTATGGGATATATATGGCTTTATGCGAGGACCACTTTAAAAACTGACCAATTCATTATTTTCGGTGATGAACAATGAGTGAAGGGGGAAGGGCGCAATGAGAGCGATTCCGATGGGGATCGGATATGACTTATGACACTGAACGGGGGCACAGATGAGAGGCGACTCTTAATTAATAGTAGTAAGTAAGTATAGGTAACGGTATAACTATGCATAGAGAGAGAGAGAGTTAGAGAGTTAGAGATTTGGAGAGTAGAGAGTATTAAAATTGATATTATATAGTTGGGTATTTATATAGTTCGCTAGTCTTATTTAGTTCGCTTCAACGGCAGCCAGTTGTTAATAATGGATTGTAGTTTTGTAGTTGTGGTAACAGAGTAACGAGTTGTAACAAAGTACAGGCAGAGTTAAGCAAACATGCCGACAAAATTCATAGAAACTTTGAGCGCAGAAGAATTCGAATTCAATTGAAATCATTTGAATTTTGTATATATTTTTGTTTTGTTTTCTTTTGTTTTTTTGATTAAAAATTGTACATAAAGTGGCTAAATAAGGTACAGCAAATACGAGCTACGTTTTAAAGGTGGGGGTAACTTCGAAGAGCGAACGCCTTGAATTGATTTTTTGTTTGGATATTTTTTCGGGCGGGTAACATTTTTTATAATTCGGTATTTAAGATCCAGGACTTGTGGGCTTTTTTTTGTTTGTTTTTTGGTTTCGACGACGGCGTCATGCAACTTACCCGTACAGTCTACTATCTCGAAAAGTCCTGCGGGGGGGCATTACATGGAACGTAGTTCAAGTCAGAGGGTTATTTTTCGAACTAATGGTGCGTTTTTAAACAAACAAAAGACATACGAAATTTTCAACTTAGGAAACTCAAAAGGATTGAGCACTGAACGGAGTCGAAATTGAACTCAGTTCAGTGGCTCAAGGTTGGGGTTATGCTAACCGCATAATAAACTTCCAAGTAATTGGTAAAACAGGGTATCGTTTTCGGTTTCTGGTTTTCATTGTTCGCGTTTCTTGTATATTGTTTGGTATTAAAGAGGATCGAGTTATGAGTTGAACAACTATTCGACATATTGCCATGATTTGTGTGCAGAATTTGAGCTTGGGAGATGAGGGAATGGGTGAAGCACACACATACCTGCCGTTGTTGTGCCGGAAGAGGGCCAGGATCTCCTCGAAGGTCTTGTTCTTGGTCTCGGGCACCTTCTTGTAGGTGAATATCCAGAAGATGGCCAGGAACACGCTGAACGGCAAGAACGTGTAGTTCTCAAGGGCAGTCTGTACGATAATTTACACAAAAATAACAATATAAATAATTATAATATATTTTAGTAATCATAGAAACCCACCTTCATGCTGGGGAAACCAATGCCAACCACAAAGTTGGCCATCCAGTTGACCAGCACCGCAATGGCCATGGCACTCGGCCGAGGTCCCTGGGAGAAGAGCTCCGCGGTGATCATCCAGGGAATGCTGCCGGGACCCACCGCAAAGAAGACGACGAAGCCAAGGGTGGCCACCACCGACAGGTAGGACATCCAGTCAATCATTTCCTGCACATAACCAAAGAACTCCTATACAAAATGCATAGTACTCGCATTCTCGATGTAGGCTCTTTCCTCTACTCGCTGTTACGATAGACGAACTCTTTCTTCTCTCGCCGTAGAATGTAAATCATAAATAAGTAATACCCCTAATAAACCCTGGATCGCTGTGATCTTTTATGCATGAGTTGGTTAGCGTTAGATTGAAAGTAGTAAATTGAGTAGACTTTTTGTGGCCGGTCTCGGTTTCTTGGTTCTCTAAGAATTGACCTTTGGGGCCGGACTGCCGCTCGAGTCTTTTCCTGGCTCTCAGAATGCTTAGGAATGCTTAGTTGTATGTAGTTTAAAGTTAGAGCTATATCTTACACAATTACCGAAACGAAACGAAACGAAAAGATGTAAGAATATGGAGAAGTAAGGCTGCTGCAGGTCACATTGAGAGTGTGTTTCGTGTTGTGAGTTCAGCGCGGTGCTCTGCTCTATTTGTTCTGCTTCGAATTTTGTATTTTTTGTATTTTTTGTTGGTGGAACTGGTGCCCGGAAAAACTTTTGCAGAGTTGTGTGTTGGTTTTACATTTATTTTTGTACGGTTTTTTGTTTTAGAAACTTTTGCTTGCCTTTGAAACTGTGTTTGTGGTTTTGCTTCTAGTCGCGTGGCCTGATCAAGCGTAAATAATAAGCAATATAAATCATAAACAGAACGAATTCGTCAACTGATTTCGAGTGAGAGAGTGTTTTGTGGGGCGGAAAGCCTGCCAAGTCGAGAATAGCACTAATTAAGGGGGCGGGACGGTTGCACCTGGTGGGTAATCATCACTCAGGCAGTGGTTTTTCACTATATTTTCATACCAAGAGAAAGTCCAATGCCTGAATTGCTTTATTTAATTTTAGGTTACCTCTCGCAGGTGCAACAACTTAGCCTAGGCAACTGAAAATTTAAAACACAACCAAAAGACTCTTCTAAAGGCAAGCAACGTGCAAAAGTGTTTATCCAAAAAATGGTATTAAATATATAAAAAAAATATAAATAATCAAAATACTAAAGCATTCCAAAGCTAATCCATGCATGAGGGGCTTAAACATATTTTAAATTCGCGCAGATGGCGGAGATAATTAATAACTAAAGCGACCAGCAAGTGTTGGCCTATAAATTAAATGCACAAAACACACACATCGTATGACTAGGACTTGAATGCAATGCATCAACCCAAAACAGAGGCGGGGACGGGGGACAAAAAAGGTACATTTAATGGCTGAGGGAGAGTCATAAATTCAACTTGTTATAAATTCAAATATATCTCACATCAATAATTTATAGAAATACGCGCGGGACAACTGTCATGCTCGTGTCTGTCTGTATTTGTGTTGAGTGTGTGTGTCTGTTTTGAGTGTTTTCTTTTTTTTTTTTGAGGGGGGCTCGGCGGGGTTAAACACAACTTCATGCATAAAATATTTATATCAATATTCAAATATTTATAAAGACACGCGGGATATGGGATAAGGTCTAGGCATCGCTACAAGTTCACAGAGATAGAGAGAGAGATGCAAATGCGATGGGCCCGCTAAGTGGACCCACCAACTAAATGGACTAAAATGCAAACCCAAACTGGCAGGCACTTTACACATTCTGGCTTTACGGCACCAGGATGCGAGTGTCCTGGCAGGCCTTGTACTTGCCTTGATCAGGAACGAAATGGTGATGAAGATGGAGAAGATGAACATTCCGCCCAAGCCATACAGATGCAGGGTCCTTCGACCAGTGCGATCCATGAGGGGAATGGACACCAGGGTCATAACAACCTATTAAAAAATTGTATTCAAATAATTATTTAATAATTAAAGAATGGGTTAGCCCACCATTATGGCACCTATGCCTATCGTGGCAAACTTGGCGCTCTCCTCAGTCAATCCCGAGCTCATGAAGAGCGACGTGGAGTAGTAGAAGACGGCATTGATGCCGCTGAACTGCTGGCTAAGCTGCATCACAATGCCAATGATCAGCGGGGGACGCAGGGTGGGCGAGCAGATTAGCTCCATGGTCGATATGTGGCTCTCGGCCTGCTGGGCACGCTCCTCGGCGCGCATCTCCTCGATGTCCTCCTCCACGGAGCCGGAGGCTCGCAGGCGTCGCAGGGCTACAAAATAAAAAGAAATAAATTTGTAAAAAATACAGGCAAAATATAAATCATCAAAATATTAAATGGAATATGAAAAGATTAATATTTTCCAGAGTTTTGTGTATATTTTCGGTTCTTTAAGCTTTTTTATGTTTAAATCATTAGAAACTAATTAATTGATTTATTCATTTCGTTTAAAAAATAATTAGCAATGTTTTAGGGATAATTCAATTGAAAATAAATCATTAAAAGCCCCAACAACGAATTATGAAAGACAGAAAAATAATTACCCATATTTAAATAATTTTAAATACAATAAAAAATAGTTTATCTAAAATATGACTATACATTTATTTTCCCTTTTTTTCTTATTAAATGTTTCCCAAAAAACAAACACAAAAAGATTAAATTGATTTATATAATTTAAGCTGCTAATGTATAAAAATAAATCATGATAAAACCAAGGCAATACACACATTTTTTCTACACTCATTTGAATGTATAATTTGTGGAATTTATGGAATAAGTTAAGGACTCACCCTTGCGCGCCTCCTCCTCCCACTGCTTGGTGATGAGCAGATATCTGGGCGATTCGGGGCACACAGGCAGCAGGATCAGTTGCAGGATGGCCGGACAAATGGCCAGGCCCAGCAAAATGGGCCAGCCGTCGTTGGTGCCCAGGATCTGCTCGATGCCCAGCACTTGGGATAATAGTAAACCTACAGTCACAGCCAATTGATTAACAGTACCTAAGCCACCGCGCAGATTCAGTGGCGCTATCTCCGAGATGTACATGGGCACCAGCGATGTGTTGAGGCCTAAAGTAGAGGGAATATATAAATATATAATATTATATAATATAATATATAATGTAGAATATAATTTAGAATATAATATATAGTTCTAGAACCCCGTACTCACCGCAATTAACACCAATTATAAATCGGCCAAGGAATAACATTTCATAGGAATGACTAACTTTGGTAAATCCCATCAAACAAGCGCCGGAAATTCCAAGCACATTGTTCAACAGTAGGCCGCCTTTTCTGTAATTTTAATAAGTAAAATAAATGTATTAAATTTAATATATATATTTAAAATATTTTCTTTAATCTAAAGGGATAGGTTTTCCCCATTATTTATTTACCTGCCAAAGCGGTTGGCCATCCAGCCGCCGCTGAAACCGCCCAGCATACCGCCGATGGCGAATATGGATACCGCCACCGAGTACAGCTGCTGGATGAACTCCTCGCTGATGTCCTCGCCATAGCGATCCTTGTACACATCCTTCATGAAGTTCTCGATATTCTTCTCCGGGGCATTGATCACGCCGGTGTTATAGCCGAACTGCAGCATGCCCAGCACCGCCGAGAATATCGAGTAGGTGAGGAAGAAGGTGAGACCCTGCAAGATTTCGTTTAATACAATTAATGGCGAACAACTCGAGGTGGGGCTAGGGGGGGCTGGGGTCTGGGGGCGGGACAGTGGGGATCCGGTGGTGGGGGGCTGTGCGGGCGGGTCCATCAAACGCTTTGCAAACGAGTGTGCGGCAAGGAAACCAAAGCTTACTCTTTGGATACAGCCAATTATCTAATTGAAACTCAGGAGTTTAAGGGAAAGCATAAGGAAAACTCTGATGAATGACAGTGTGTTTGGATGAGGAAAACAATATTTAAAAAATTCAAAGAAAATCAAACAAAATTAAATTAGGAATTTTCATATATATTTAGATTTATTTTTGCTACAAAACTTAAAAATAATTAACAATCAAAAGTTCCTTTAAAATACGTTGATGAAGAAGCCGTCTGTACATGTGAGAAGAGCACTCAAAAAAATAGTTATTATACATATTATATATAATTTATTATATATAATTTAATTTTAATCATATTTCGTAATAAATTTGAAGGAAAACCTTTGTAAGAAATTTACTAGATTCATGGAAAAATCTTCTATATTAAAATAAGTTTTTACTAGCCTTAAAATTGGGACAAAAATTGTGATACAAATGTAAACAAATATATTTAAAATATATTTCTTAATAAATAATAGGAGAAACCTTTGTAAATATATTTAGTGGAGTTTTGACAAAAATAGTGAACAAAGGCAAGGAAATTCTCTAATTTAATTGCTGTATTTGTAAATTATATATAATTTTATATATATATATTTTTATGAGTGTTTGTACGTTTTTTAAGTTTATAGATTAATTTTTTTGAGTGCTTGCCAAAACTGATACCAATTGGAAGAGCATTTGCATCTGTCCATCAAGGTTGCAGTTTCCGCTGTCAGTGGTTGAGTGGTGGTTGTGTCTCGGGTGGATAGATGTTCGGGTGGTTGGGTGGTTAGTGGTGGGTGGGTGGGTGGTGGTTGGTCGTGTGGTTGTCTGGCTCTGGGTAGTTGGCAGTTGGTTCTTGGTGTTTCGGTTTGTACATGAATAGAGAAATGAAATTCAAGTATTTAATTACACAACATGGCAAATAATTTAAGCTACAAACTTGTTCTAAAAGTCTTAGCTTCCGTCTGTGCGTGTGCTCCTCCAGTCGGTCGACATATTCGCGCAGCTCCTCGATCTCCTCCTTCACCTGCTGCACGGTGTCTAGTTCGTGCTTGATCGCCACCATGTCGCGCTTAACCTGAATTTAAATGTATTAAAAATTTGATGGGTTCTTAAGGGTTCTAAGGATTCCGTTGAACTCACCTCGGACACTTCACTCTGGCAGCTCTCCACGGACTTGGTCAGCTCCTGGAGCTGTGTGCGTATCTCGCACAGGGCCACCGTCGTCTCCAGGTGTCGATCTCCCCGCTGCAGCTCATCGAGTTTCGCTGACAGATTCATGCTCATCACGCTAACTTGCTTTTGCAAACTGCATGTGGTTTTTTGTTTTGGATTATTTCATTTAGTCGGCAGATGGCGGAAGTCAAAGAAAATATCAAGCAGAAAGGCACTTTAGTCAATGGTCGTTCTGGAATGCCTTTGAGCTCATTCCTTATGGCACTCAATGCACTAGAGTCTCGCTACTACACACAGACTGAGTTATTTAGCGTATACGTAATTTATTTCGCTCTGGCTTACAGAACGCAAGAACGCAAAACGTTAACGTAAACGAAACACACACACAAAACGAAATTATTTATGACCGCTTGCATTAAAATTTACTGAGCTATGCAATTATTGAGGAATGAAGCAACATAAATTTTATGGGCCACAGAAAATACAATACAAAAACGGAGAAATGAAAACTGAAAACGCACGCCAGTTTCCAAGTTTCCGAGTTGCCGCGTTGCCGCCTTCCCACCGAGTCCCGCCGAGTTCCCTCTTATAGTCACTCAGCTGGCTCCTTGGGCAGAAGTCCAAGAAAGGATTTCTGTGTTGGGGCAGAAACAACAAGGAGGCGAAGGCGATGGCGATGGCGATGGCAAAGGGATGGGTACAATAATAATAACAAAGCCAGGCCACTAAGTACATAAAAAGTAACTTAAAGTAAATTGTTGGCATATTTCGTTAAGGTTAAGGCAAGAGTAATGTACAATGCACGAGAATGAAAAGTTGACGGCATTATATATACTTATACAAGCTGAACTCTGAACTCTGGCCGGGATATAGCCGCCCCATTTATTTTCCAACGTTTCCTCGTCTTCAGCCAGCCAAGGCAAGGCAACTCTTTTGGCCAACAGCTAGACAGATAGATAGATATACAGATAGATAGTCCCTGTCATAGTTGTAGTTCTAATCCCGTTTATATCTGCTTCCCCCGCTTTTGGAATGCATCAAATTTGCATTTTCATCCGCCACAAAATGCCTGTGAAAACAATTCGGCTTCGCTGTTTGCTCTTCGGTTGAAATTCTACAACTGAAAACATTCGAATTATACAATTTATAGTATAAATATATGTGGATTTAATACAAATGTTTTTCTTTCAATTTTAGCCAATTGTTTGTAGTTGATTGATATAAATATTTTTTCACCGACTGATTTTCTATTTTTCTCTTCATTTTTCGGGAAAACTTTAAGGTAAATATTGGGGTTTGAAATTTTGTTTGCTAGTAGTTTCGATCTTTGAAAATTAAACGGATTATTTCTGTTGATATTTCATATACTGATTAGTTCTTTTTGCTTGCTTTTTATAGACTTTACTCGGTTTATTGGGAACTTGAAGGTAAATATTTATGTTTGCTGAATGATTTTCAGGAAATATTATTTAAGGGCTTACAGAGGTTTTTAGATTAAATTGATTTAAATATGAGCTTTAAAATTAAATCAATCAAAGTTATAAGTATCTTTTAAAGTATTGAAATATTTTAATTTAATTTTTAAGTATTTCCCCATTAAATTACAAGCATTAAGCTTTGATTTCTCCAAATTTTCAGGTTTTTCTAGTTACAAAGAAACTGGCAAGCATGTCGCAAACTAGCCATTAATTTATTCTGCTCAATTTAATTTTATTTGTTCAATTCATATGTAAGACTATATATCTAAATGCTGTATACTTCCATCGGAAGGTGCTTTTTAGGCTTTGTTTGCTGGGGGTGGTGGGGTGGCATCTAAATCAAATGGCAACAAAAGTTGTGGGCGACAGTTGCCAGCGGATAGCGACATGCCGATATATGGCGATATGGCGCCCAACGGGGAGCCACACAATGCGCATACGACACGTGGGCCGTGCTTGAGTTGCCTGCGCATTATGTTAATGCAATGCAATCCAATGCGGGGAATGGAAGGGGGCTATCGTTAGTACTGTTATTGTTTTGCATTTCACGGACATTGTTGTGCCGAGCATAAAAGGATTATTTTATGCATACATCAGCCAGCGAATGCGAAACCGAACCGAATCCGAAACAGAATCGAGAGCAGAGGCAGGACCAGAACCTGAACCATAACCATAACCAGGACGAAACGATGAGATTCGAGCGCATCCTGTGCAAGTTATTGTTCTCTGGCAAAACAATTGCCATACGTGTGCTTGTGCGTCGTCTGTCAGATGCAGGAATTTTCGGTTTTGTGTAAGGGATTTGTATACGTGAGCATTTAATAAATTTTCTGCCAATTTCTGGCTTGTGCATTCATTAAAAGCTGCAATACGTGCAGGCAACCCCCCCTCTTATGACTCTTCCGCTGAGCTAAAAGGATTCCCCGGGCTGCTGTTCATTTTGTCAAAAAACGAGCTACGCGGGAAATGGGAATATTAAATTTTGACAAGACAAAGCTGTCATGCCCTCAGCGGATTATCTATTCCTGGCAGCGTTTCAATCACATTAACCCGCCAGAGTCCACAGTCAGAGTAGAGCATCCGTCAAATATTCAGACTCGTTTCGCCTTCATACATCAATTGCAGCCACCAGTTACAGTTACAGCCACAGCTGTATAGCAGATATATCTCAGTTCAGATCTCACAACCAGTGCACACAATAAATTCAGCGAATAAATTAAAATCAAAATCGATTGTTCTCATATATATATATAGCACAAGTGTTTGTATGTATATATAAGATATGAGCACTCGTACATATTGCGGTATGTAAAGTACATCAATCAGATCGAATCTCGGATCGGGTCGGGTTTGGGTTTTGGGTTTTGGGTAACCAATTGGCATATAGGACATTCACCAAACGTTGCAAATTCTTGTTTTTCCTGTCGCATTTTATTTCATTTCCATTGTTTTGTTTTATTTCGTTTTGATTTGTTTTGTTGTTGTTGACTCTCATAAACTTTTGCAGC
Organism: Drosophila orosa; assembly: GCA_018904745.1. Classification (NCBI taxonomy): domain Eukaryota; kingdom Metazoa; phylum Arthropoda; class Insecta; order Diptera; family Drosophilidae; genus Drosophila; species Drosophila orosa. Next base: position 1,251 of record JAEIIH010019768.1, on the reverse strand, counting down.
AGCTCTCGGTGGCTGGTGATGTTTTCTGTTTTCTGTTTTCTGTTTGTTTTTAAATCAATTGAAATTTATTTGTGGTCTTTTTCTCGTTGATTTCGTTTTGCAAGGCAATATTTTATGATTTTGCATGATTAACATCTTGTTTGTATATTGTGAAATTGTTTAAATTCGCTTCAAAAGAGAAATATGCAAGCCAAATATGAACGGATGAACGGAAAAGGAATGTCTCTACTCGGAACACGCAATGGGATGAACCAACAAAGAGCAATAGTAGTTTTTCTCTAGGTTTTTTGTTTTCTTTTTTTTTGGTTAATTTTGGTTATTTGTTAATTTTGGTGAAGGGACCGTTACGCCAATTAGTCTGGGGGGGCTCTGTTGTAGTCAAACATTAAACCATAAAAAAGTGTACAGTAATTCATTGCAGCAACGGAACAACATATACATGTATGTATTTACGTAACCGAAAACACAAACAACACAAATGGAGGACATTTAACGGGTTGAAAAATCCTGAAAATATTGTGTGACTGACTGACTGACTGACTGGGCTGACTGAGTGATGTATTGGGCAAAAGATTACGCACGACAGAGAGAGAGAGAGAGAGAGAGCGCGGGTGAGTGGGTGGAGGTGAGGGGGTTAAGCTAATTATGAACTTGATGACATGCAGGACTTGGGGTGAAACAGAGAGGGCAAGAGAGAGAGAGATGGCAGAGTGCTGAAGTGGCCAACCGCAGGCTGATTGACTGCCCGGCCAAAGGATGTTTGTCAATGGCTTTACATGGCTGCGAATGAGTGTGCGGGAGTGTGCGTGGTGCGAACAGCAACTTAATGGCCCTCAAACACTTTTTGGCATGTCATAAAAAACACAACACACACCCACACAGAGAAATTGGTATTTATGCTTTTTATATAATCCAAAAATTAATTGGTATTAATACTTTTTACTCAACAATAAAAAGGTTTTTGGCTATTTAGAATATCAAATTTTACATTTAAATCTTTTAAATAAATTTAAAGCAGGAAAAAGCCACTTAATAACTATAAAAATACTTTAAATTGTAATATTTAATAATATTTAATACAGAATATGTGGCTTAAAAAAGTTTTAAGTATCTTAAACCTGTAAATTTTATACAACTGCTAAAAAATGCATTTTCCTTTCAATTTATGGGGCTTATAATCAAGCTTATTTGTTGTTTAAAGGCAAATCTATATTAAATATCCGTTTTAATAATAATAACATTTATTTACAG
>JAEIIH010019749.1:0-17446 GCA_018904745.1 Drosophila orosa | reverse complement strand
GCTTATTATTAGTAATTATGCTTCTTTGTTCTATAAAACTCCGCCTTAAACAAATATTTTATTAAGCCAGTTCCCACAATATTACCCAATTCGCTAAACCCACAATCCATTTCCACATTTTTCAAGAATTCGACTGTTGATTTCGGCACACAAATGTTGCCAAATATTGACCCAATAAAAACTAGTTCCTGTGCATGTAAAGAATCTACTCTGGGCGGCATAAAGTGCCTAAATTGGGTGACTCTACTTGACTTCCTTCAAGCCAACGATGCCTGCAATTTAATGGAAGAAGCAAACAGGCTGTATGCGTAGCATTTAGCCCCATATTACTACCGGATAATTGGCAAGGGAGAAAGACCCTCAATTACAGGGGCATGTAAGGTTCAATGAACCGCGGCGAAAAGGAAAATGAAAGGGCAGGCAGGGTTGATGCGATCCTCGGTCAGCGGTGTTGGCCGGTTGGCATGGCCAAAAGCGGCGAGCCGGAAAGCAAAAGTGGTTCGTTTGGCTTGCTGGCTGGTGGTCGGCTTTATGGGCCAAAGCTTGAGCGACCCATTGAATTCGATTCGCGGGAGCTTTCCGAAGTCGGACGTTGAACGCTGGCTTCTGCGCCGGCGCCGCCGCTCAAGCTCGGTATAAAACGACGAGCGGCGAACGCATCCCGTGTACACAGTGATAAGTCGCCGGCCAGAATCACCTGTCTCCCAAATACCGCTACCGTCACCGCCACCGCCACCGCCCATCGATTCGTATCCGTACGGAGATCGCGCGCGCACTCGCTGTGTTTCCAACTGAAGAGTGTCTATCGAAGAGTTTCCCAATTTCTGCATCCGATTTCGTACATCCCCCCCTTTCGACCGGAGATATGTCAAAATACGCGCTGCTATTGCTGCTAATCGCTGCGGTTGCGCAGGAATTAACTGTAACGACTGCGCAAGATTTGCGTAAGTACTAAACCGAAAAAATAGAGGGAAAAAAATCATAAAAAACTGGGCAAAAACACCAAACCCCAACCACTAAGTGCAAAATAAAAAAATGATCATTTATATTTGCTTTGACTGTACGTCTCTCGGCTATAGGTATTTGCTTAACCTGGCATCGCGCATTGATGGTTAAAACGTGATCGATATTGTTTATGGCTGGTTAATTTCGGCTTGGGGCCTGGGGTCTTGGCCCGCAGACCTCAAGGTCGGGCTCTGTAAAATTCTCTAATGTCGCGCAGACGGGCATGCAAATTGCTGTGGCATTACAGCAACTACAGTAGACACCGGCGGGGAGACAGGCTGTATGCGTACTTATTAGCCCGACATTACTACCGGCTAAGTGGCTAAGTGGGAGAAAGACCCTCAATTACAGGCGCATGTAGGGCCCGGCTTAACATTGTGTACCGCCTACAATCGGGGCTCTAGGAAGTTTCTTTTTAATATTTTTTGCCTTGAACTAAACCCTCTGGGTTATTAATAGTCTTTGAAACAGCTTCTAATTGTTAGTTAGTGTTCTGGGAGGTTTCTTTGAGAGGAAATTAAATCTTAGTACCTTCCAAAGGTTAAGGGATATATCTAACTAGTTTTACAAAGATTCCCACAAGTTTCAAAGATTAATTTAGTAACTAAACTTATTCCTTTATTGCTTATCCAAACTAAGAACATTAGACAACGAAGAAATCAAAGGCGGCAAAGAAGTAATGTATTTTCTAAGAAGTTGTTATAAAATTCCTTTATTGCTATGACTTGGCAATTATAAAAAAGTTTATTGAGGGGATTTTTCTCTTCTCTAAAATATACTGTGCCAATAAAACACAAACTTGATTCATTCGCGTGCTGCTAAATAGCAACAATTAATTAAGATCACTGCCGTCTTGGGGGCTGCATTATTGGAGTTTCCCCAACCGATAGCCACTGTACACAGGTGTTATGCAATTGTAACCATCGTCTGCAAACAGGTTGCTCTTGGAACAGGCCAGTTTGGCAGACAGTCAGGCCACCACTGATCCACATCCACGCCAAGCTTCCGCTTGTGACACCAATTTGTTGGGTTGGACAGAGAGAAGGACATATGTAACCGACAGATGATTTGTGTTAATTGATTCACACATTCCTCGGCGGGCGTGGATTTTTTCCAAGTGTATGATTAATGAAACCGTTGGCATAGGTCATGAGTGCCATTGTCTTCTCTCTCAATGTATTCATGATAAATGGCCCCTCGCAGCGTGAGCTTCAACTTGACATTGAGCCACTAAAATATGCTAGCTCACTTCTGTTTTCTCATATATACATATATGCTGCTGCCATGCCTTTAACTTTAACGTATTCGTGGACTCTTTTGTTTTGTTTACAAACAAGTTTTGTGGCCAACGAACTCTGGCCGATCGCGAACCGTGGATGCTGCTGGCTGGCCCAATTGCAGGCCAACCCGGGAACTTCCGCAATCCGCGAGATGGCCAACGTCTCAATGTCATGACCAAACCGAATTGACTCAACCGATCTCTGTCTCTTGTCTCTTGTATTTTTGCAGCCGAAGGCTTTCCCAAGTGCAAGCGGGATGCGAACTTTGACAAGTGCCTGGTGGATGCTGTGAATCATGCCATCCAGCTGCTGAAAGCTGGTGAGTATTCTTTACTGCCCAACACAATGGCTGGATAACGCTTCCCGATCCGTTTTGGCAGGCAACAAGGAGTTCGGCATCCCGCCCCTGGAGCCGCTGGCCGTGAAGAAACTCGTTATAGACGCCGGCAATGCGCCAATAAATCTGCGGCAGACCTTGAAGAATGTGAAGGTTCACGACATGATCTCCACCAGCAAGATCCAGCGGTACAGGTAATATTTCCAAGGCTAAAAAGCTGTAAATCGAGGCAGCAAGAACAAAGCCAAAAGAATGATACAAATTTCTCTTCCGGCTTTCAACTTAACCCGCAGAACCGATCTGGACAAGCACTTGATTATCTGTGATAGCCGAACGGACCGCATCGAGATGATTGGCGACTACGAGATGTCCGGCCGCATCCTGCTGCTGCCCATCACGGGACATGGAAGGGCGAACGTGACCCTGGTCAACACCAAGATCGAGCACCGTCTGATCGGCGAGCCCTTCGAGCGGGATGGCGTCAAGTACATGCGCCTCAAGGATTATCGCGTGGCCTTCGATCCCAAGCGGGTGTACATGAACTTCGAGAATCTCTTCAACGACAAAACCCTTTCCGAAGGCATGAATCGGTTCCTCAACGAGAACTGGGAGACGGTGTTCAACGAGCTGAAGGTTGGCTACGCCAAGAGCTTCGGCATCATCTTCCGGGAGCTGTCGAACAAACTCTTTGAGAAGGTGCCCTTCGATAACATATTCTTAAGTTAAGTGCTATCCGGTTTCGCTTACCTATTAGGTTATACCTAATTTATGTTACTAATTAGTTAATAAAGGATTTTTAAACAAATTTTGACACGGTTTATAGTTTGAATATTATTTACGTCTTGTGAGTCAGAAGTAAGCAAGTATTTACGACGTGTTTACTTGTTGTTCATGTTTAAACTTTTCACCCCACTAACTCTCTGCTTTAATTGTTGTTCTAAGAAATTAGCGCAAGTTACGCCTTTTTTTTAAACAAGTTCTTTCCTATAAATAAAAAGTAATTAGTGTCAATGGCAAAGTCAAGGCAGTCGTCGAATTGTTGAATAAAAATAAAAACCCAACTAAATTTACATTGCAACTAAACATTTAATAGCTCACATAAATGTTCCTTTTTCAGTTGTAAAAACTATTATAGTTTTTGATCAGTTACAACCGTAATTCGAATCCGATACATGTTCGATAACGTTTCTATCGGTATTTTGCATTTCTTAACGCTTTTTGTTGTTGTGGCGCATACATGTACAGGCTGGCTGCCTGGTCACACTAATGGGCCAACGCAAATATATTTTTATGCTCTTTTTTGTTTAAAACAATTGGTCGGTAAACCGCAAGAAGTACACCGTCGCCTGACAAAGACAACTGCAGATAGCCTGCCTGGATGGCAGAGAAACCAGTGGTCATGGAGGCCACCGTGCCGGAGGCCAAGTACCAGAAACTGGCCACAGAATACTCAAAGGTATGAAGTTGCCTCGAAGCAGCAACAGTTAACGCCCATTAATCCAATTAATCCCCATTACGAACCCTCCGATTAGCTGCGTGCCAAGGCGACGGTGCTGAAGAGGGCGGTGGAGGAGCATGCAAAGGAGCAGGCGAAGGAGGGCGGCCTCCGGGAGCAGGTCCAGCAGTATGCCACATCACTGCGCCGCATGGAACAGGAAGTGGACTCCCTGGGCTTCCGCAACAAGCAGCTGGAGTCGCGCGTGTCGCAGCTGCAACAAGAAATCTCAATCAACGAGCAGCGCCAGAAGAAGGAAAAGGATGCGGGCGGTAGGAGGGGATTGCTGGGCAGCAGCTCCCGGCACCCCGAAGCTCTGGGCGATGCCCACGCAGAGGCAGCCAGCGATGCCGCCCAAGAGGCGCTCATCTTCGAAGAGTTGCAAAAGAAAATCATGGAGAATGCGCAGCTGACGTCATTGGTAAGCCACAGGGTTGAACTGCATAATTAAGAAGGATGAGTTAGGAGTCCCCATTCACCACCGCCCACAGATTGACGACAAGCAGCGAGACCTGCTGCTGCACACGGAACGCATTGCGTCACTCGAACAGAAGCTGGAAAAGCGGATGGGCGACCAGAACGAGCTCGAAAAGCGGCTGCGAAAGGAGGTGGAAACGCTGCAGCATAGGAATAGCGAGCTGGAAACCAAACTGGTGGATGCCACCAGCATGGTAAGAGCTAGATGTCCGGTTTTATTAGTGGTTTTAAGATGCCTTCTTCCAGCTTGGCAGCGAGGACGCCCTTAGTGCCACAGGCAGCGACAATACTCCACTCCACAATCTCCAGCAGCAGCCGGCGCCGCCGAATGGTACGCAACTCACCTCGGATGATCGGATTGCTATACTCGAAAAGGAGGCAGCGCACTGGCGGGCCCAATTCGAGGTGGCCAAGCTGCACCAGGCCTTTGTCTCGAACCCTTGCAAGGATCTCAGCACGTGCAGCTGCAGCACGGCGGCGGCGGGCGTGACTGTACGGCCTGCGGAGCCCGAAACCAAGGGCAGCCAGCGAGCGCGTGACTCCCTGCAGGAACCCCCCGAGCCGCCCACCAAGGAGCAGCTCATCTACAGTGTGTTCAGCAAGAAGTTTGAGGATCTGCTGCGGCTCAAGGTGCAGGCGGAGTCAAAGCTGCGATCCTACGAGCTGGAGGCGCAGCATTTGCAAAACTGCCTGGAGAATGCCACGCACGAACTGAAGGCCAAGGACGAACAGCTGGCCAGCCTGGGCGGAGCCCTGCAAATGCTCGAAGAGGAGTTGGTGGGTTTGCCAAGTGACTTCTCTGTGATATTAGTTTATTAATCTTCCTTTTACCCACAGACCACCACCCGTATTAACTACGAGGAGCAGATCAGCGTGCTCACCGAGCAGGTCATCAGTCTGAGCGACCAACTGGCAGCGTGCAAATGAGCGCGGATTGGGTAGCGAGTCCCCTCCTGCTGCTTTACTGTATATTCTTGTAAAATAACTAACCGGGAACACCCGCCCGCCCGCGCCTGTTTTGTTTTGTTGTCCGCCCCCTCGACGTGTATATAACTGAACATTATATGTGTATTAAATAATTCTCTAAAGTTTAAACATTGAGTAACAAGCGCTTAACTCTACAACTTGATGGAGAAGGAGGAGCCGCAGGAGCAGCCCTGCTCCGCCAGCGGATTGGCCACCATGCGGAATCCAGCACGGATTAGCTCGGTGTGGTAGTCGACTGTTGCTCCGCTGCAGTACTCCAGCGATACGGTGTCTATCACCACCTTGGCCTTATCCTCCCCAAACTCCCGGTCATCCTCGTTGAGCTTCGAGTCCAAATCGAATTTGTACTGGAAGCCAGAGCAGCCACCGCCCTCGACGGTAACCCGCAGAAAGGATCCATCCACGCAGATCTCGCGAAGTCGCTTCAGGCAGCTGTCGCTCACCTGGACACTAAGCTCGGGATTGGCGGATGCAGAAGCAGAGACGTGCCGCATCAGCAGGAGATTTCTTGGGGGAAAATCAATGATATTACGGAATGATTCATATATTTTTAAGGTTCCACTACCTCTGCAGGCCCGTCCTGGCCACTTGTCTCAGTAGGAACGCCATTAACAAACGATTTCACAGCCAATATATATAATTTCGAAATTCCTATTTACAATCTCGTAATCCCAAACAACCACAGCTGTTCTCGATAGTCATCAATGTAAATCGATAACCTGCAGGGTTGTCATCTTAAGATTTGGTATATTTTAAAAAGGACGCATTACTTTATGGTATATTTTGACATGTTGATCTGGCCACACTAAACACGCTTGGCCTTTGGAGGAATTTTTTGAAGTTTGTGTTGTTTGATTTTCCACTCAAAGTTGTTTTTGTTTCGCGTACGTCAATGTTGCCTTAATAAGTATAAGTATTATTAGAGCAAATGGCTCTGAACTACAAGGTGAACGGAAAGTTCGGCCGTAGACCCATCAGCAGGCTGGACGACCCGGAAAGGGTGCGCAAAGATCTAGAGAGTCAGCATCGCATAACCCGTTTGCAGCAGGTAACACAAAGTCCCGAGGTAATTACGCAGCAGCCCAATGCTCAATATTGATCTGACCCATTTTCCAGGTGCGTGTGGCCTCCAAAGGAATGTCCAAAACGGTACGCGAGAGATTCTCCACCGAGAAGACGCGGCAGCTTGAAAATCTAGAGCGGGTCAAGCAGAGGGAGCAGAACGCCTGGCGCGAGAATGTTTTGGCCAAAAAGCACCAGGACTACCGCACGGCCATTTTCCAGGTGGGCGGCGCCCATCGTGCCGCTAGGGAGGAAAACGAGCGCGTCGAAAAGGAGCGGTTGGAGAAAATGGAAAAAATAAAAAACTGCCGCAAGCAGGCGGCGAAAAAGTCTTTAAAGACCAAAGTTAATGTGCAGCTGATGCCAACGATCGAAATGAATCTAAATGCAGAGGGACGTGCCACGGCAGGCACACAGACCCCCACCATGCTGCAGGCCGAGAACAAGGAGAACCGCTTACGCGGTGGCTCCGAAAAACCAGCTTGCAAAGGTCAAAAGCAGTATGAGAACAAGGACAAGAGGTGTTGCAGTGCCAGCTACTCCGATGAGGACGAAACCTCCGAGGACGAGTCGTTAATTTTGACAAGCGGGAGTCCCACTAGCAATGGTTGCCTGCAGAAGACTCCGCCCGTCATCCTGGATGTGGAAAATGATGATTCGCTTTCCGAATCGCTAAACGATGATCAGGGCTTGGAGATCAACGATCGGTTTATGCAAACCAACCGCAAATTCAGTCATGTGGTGCGACCCAGCCAGGATGACTGCTCAGAGAGGACAGAGAACCAACGCCGGCCGAGGTTCACCCAGATCTCCGACCTGGTCAGACGAACTGAGACCACGACAGATGTTAGAAATGAAACAAGGGCTCAAAGGGAGGTGACCGTAGCTGCGCCACCGAGTCCCACCAAATCCCTGCCCCGTTCGCCCACTAAAACCGTTATTCGAGTGGAGGCAGTATCTTCAACGACCACCAAAACCACAGGATCTCCCAAGAAATCAGGTGTAGGAGCCCGTCAGCAGCAACCAGCCAGGCGAGCGGCTGTAAAAACAGATCCGCCGCCCGCCAAGGTCATTGATCCGGGCATTTTGAGGAATCAAAAGCGTCAAGCACAGGCCACACTTCCAAAAGTGAATGTTACCATGAAAAAGCAAACACCACCGACGACCCGACCTGTGCCAGCGCAGGAACCCCTAGAAAACCTGCGACCCATTCCCCAGCCAGTTAATTTCCCAGCAAACATGCCTATGATGGCGAACCCTCCCATGCCACAGGCTTATCCTCTGCCACAAGCTCAGCCCTACATGCATATGTATCCACCACAAGCTGCAATGCAGCCTTACGCGGTGCCATACTCTATGCCCTTTCCCATGCAGCCTCATCCGATGTATGTACAGCAGCCAATGCATGTGCCCGCTGCTACAGCACCGCCAAGCACCACCACACAGTCCACGGTTTCCACTAGCACCACCACCGTGCAGCAGGGACCAAAGATTGTGCAGTCGGGCGGACGCGTTCAGTTCTACGATCATGGCAATAAATACCATCGAACTTATGAGGCGTCAACGCAGTCAGTGCAGTGCAACGAGAAGGATCCCAGTCAGCTGAACGCAGTGGATCATGCACGCATCGAGATCCAGCTGAAGGAGCTGCGGGAACTGGAGATGGACAAACTCAGGTAAGTTTGTAGAGTAAATATAAATCGAATCAGATCCTAATTTGCTATTCCCTCAGAAAACTCACCCAAGAACGGGGTAAGAAGGCTCTGGAACGCGAACAAATTCGTCGGGACTGTGCAGAGCTGACGGAAAAGCTAGATGCTATGACCCAGCAGGATCCGCAGCTCTTGCCCACCGATGTAAGTGAACTATGAAGAGAAATAAGTGCAAATAATATTAACAAAATACCCTTTTTAGACCAACTTCATACCCAGCCATCGTTATGCGGATGTGGCGGCCAGACGAGAGCAGAAAATGAACGAGGCCATGGAACAGATGCTGCTGCGTCCTGCCATCATTACCTGCCCCGAAGTGGGCCCCAAATCAGGACCAACTACGTCGGCACGCAGCAAGGTTAGTGCTCCAGAAGCCGTAAATCTTGGCGAATATCCCGCTCGAGGTAACCGCCAGAATCTGGGCAGCACCGAGAGCTGCTGCTCCATTCTCCTCGATTACGCCGACGATCAGAGCAAGCAGCTGAGGTCGGACATTAGGGCCCAAAAGAGCAACTCCGTGAAGTCGATGAGGTTGCGGGGTCTCCTTGAACGCATCGAAAACATACGTGGCCATCTGCTGGAGGAGCTAAAGGCGGGCGAGGATGCCGAATCGAAGGGTGACAATGCCCAGAAGTTGATTGACAACATACGTCAAGAACGAGCGGATATTCTGGCGGAAAGAACGAGGTCGCTCAACGAACGTGAATCGGATTTGCAGCAAAAGGAGGCCATCCTTGATCAGCGTTTAAAGGAGTTCTACAAAGATGTTAAAAACAAAAAATCCGGTGAAGATGACAACGGAAAGGCAGCCGCCAAGTTGGATAAGCCGCTGGAGATTATCATTAAAGTGAAAAGCGACGGCACCGTGAAGCAATATTTGCCGCGAGGTAAATCGAAACCTAAGAGAGTAGAGACCATGGTAAACGGCAAGGAAGTGCCCACGGGCTCCTCGGAAAGCACACCCACCGAGGAAGCAGAGAGGCCAAAAGAGATGGCGACCCGAAAGAAACCTGTGACGCAGGATCAGCGTCTGAATTCGTTCGACTCGAACTCCACCGCCTATCGCAGTCTGCCACCCGTGAGCTATCAAAGCTTCAATCCCAACAGGGGCTCCGAAGCCTCTCCTACTGCTGCACCGCCATTGCATCCCCTGATTGCTCATTACATCGATCGCCTGCTAACTATGAGCCAGCAGCACCTAGTCGATATGAACTTGAGCAGCTCCGATTTAACCACACCTACTCCATCGATTGTAAACACATCGACAAATATGGGCCCAGAACCGGACCAAGAATACGCAAGAATGGTAAATGCTGAGCGCATGGAGCGTGTGGAGACCTTCATTGCCGAGAATCGTAGCTTTGTCAACGATCTGGAGGATTCCATACGATGCCAGCAGCAATTACAAAGGGAGCAGCAGGCCCACGACATAGAAGGCAGCATGCGAACCTTTGACAAGATCTGGAAGCAGCGTTTAGCCGCCAACCAGGAGAATATAAACAGAAAACCCAAGGAAAGAGAAAGGCCAGAGGGAAGTAAAAGACTTCAAGAAGTAAATAAAAGAGTGACACCTCAGGATAACAGAAGAGCAATGCCTCCCCAGGAGGAAAGGCAGAGAAGAGCTATGCCTCCCCAGGAAAACAGGAACAAAAGAGCTATGCCTCCCCAGGGGGACAGGGACAAGGACAGACAGCAAAGAATTGAGACGCGAATTCAGTACGAAAAGGTGACCAGCGTGGGAGAACAGAGCTCTGGCGGCAAGTCGTACAGTGTGACGCAAAAATCGAAATCAAAGTCTAGCAGTGAAGCGTCCTCGGCCCGTCAATTGGATCGTTTCGAAGTGCTGACGGAGAATTGCACACAACGAATCGAAGAGCTTACACAATTAATCACCAAGGTGCGCGAGGAGAAGCAGCGTCTGGTGGAGGTCACTCTTACATCGAACAGCGATGGCGAGCGCCAGTCTACGGAGTACTTTGAGCTGCCAACCGGTCAGAAGCAGCACCAGCCAACCAGGAGCCGCACCCAGTCTGAACGCAGCGATTCCCAGACGGCTTCCCTCTCGGAGGGACTGCCTCTGCAGAAGAACAAACCCACGGCTGCCAGCCGGGACAGTGGCATTGCAGACTCCCGTCCCCTTACAGCACAGGGTCATGTGATTGTAGATGCAGAGCCCGTTTCGCTAGGCTCCTCCTTTCAGAGCAACCCGACTCGCAACCGGACAAAAGCCCCTCCAGCCACCATCCGGCGTTATAGTCCCCAGTTGGATGAGGATGACTTGGGCCACGAACTATCCACCATTACGGAAGTGGAGACCCCGGGACAGTCGCACATTGTGGCCGCTGAACCGGTGCCCAGGCCTTTTCCCAGCTTCGATCAGTATGCCAGGGAATTGCATCTCGACATGTCCATCTTGAGAGCCGATGAGAGCCTGCAGCTGCAAAGCACTTTCAACGATCTGGTGGAAGTGGTGCATCAACATCTCGGCGCTGATTACCGTGAGTTTCCCAGCATTAATGCCTACCTGCATAACATTACCGCCACCAACGTTCACGTGGAAATAGGTGGGGACCACGATCAGGGGTTGCAGAGAACGGCAGAATTGATTCGTCAGCTGCGGGTGTTTAATATGAAAATTCAAGAGTTCCCCAAACGTAAAGATTACATACAGAAGCTTATGGAACAGCAGCCGGCCGATGAGAGGCAGCTAATTGACAGTGCGAGCCTCGACCTGGAGGACTCATCCGATTCCCTGGACGTGGAGCAAGAGCTGCGCCAGCGGAGAATTCTGAAGAGCTCCTTTCGTCGCGGCAATGTGACGGAGACCACTTTGACGACCCAAGAGGTGGCCAGTAGCACGCGGCGCGAAAGCGTAGCTCACGCCGCCAACAAGGCTCCCAACGAGAGCGGCATTGATCGCCTATCTGGCAGCAACTCCTCTTCCGAAGTGGACCAGGGGGAACCGTGGCATACAACAATCCACAAAAGAAGGAATGGGGAGAGCAGCACTGCCAGCACTTCACCGGAACGGATGCCTCGCCGCTCTCAGCTGCGGGGCGGTGAGGGTAACAGCCAGCGTTCCCACCATGAATCCGACATGCAGGATGCCAGCCAGCTGGGAAAATCTCTAAATCTACGCGAATTTCTGGCCCGGGAACTGCTCAAGCATCGCATGGAGCCCGATGACGGTTCGGCCGAGAGTTCAGACGAATCCCTTAGAGGACACTTCCTAAGGTCTGTCCTTCGCTCCTTCTCCCCCAGCACCACGCTAACTCCAGCCGTGGGCGTTAGCCATGCCACTGCAGCCACCAACGACAGGCAGAAGACCTCCACTCCGGTTGGCTCTTTTCTTTCTTTGCCAAATAAATCCGGTTCCATGCAGAGCACAGGCTCGGCACTTTTCTCCGGCGAGAGCCGCCTCTCCCTGGTCCATTATCCGGATGGCACTCCACCCATTCCCTACGAGCCACACAGCAAGCAAAGTACAAATCACAACCCATCCCCGAGTCAAATGATGTCTGGCGGGAAGAAAGCACCTCGGAAGTCAACACGTAAATGATCAGGAAAAATTATGTTTAGATTTTAAATTGTATTATCGATTTGTATGACAATTATTTATATTTTAATAAACTTTGCAATCATGTACCCCAAAAAATACTAATGTACTCTGTTTAAGTTTTATATATTTATCATTCCTTTTGTATGACAATTATTTATATTTTAATAAACTCGGCAATTGCTTCTTCAAAATTCTAACTAGAGTTTCAAGTACAATGTGTGGCTTAATGTACAGATTATATATACAATATATATAGTGTGTGAAAAACTAGCTAGTGAGTAAGATAGAAGATATATAATGATCCTTAGAGGATGGTCTTGTTTCTGTAAGTATCTTTGTTTTGTCATGTTCTCTGTTGGCGAACTTTTCACTGGCGATCTACAAGAGGGTTTTGTATACAAAAGCTCACTGCAGTTCCTGTAGATTGTTGTAGATTTTATATCTATACATAAGTACAATACGTATAAGGCAGCACATCAAGACTTTTCGTTTACAAACTTAACTAAGCTAAGTACATTAAACACGAATAACATAATCTGTGTGTGTGTGTGAGTAGAGGAAAATCGATTTGGTACGGCTTTTGATTGGACAATGGAGCCACCGCCTTGAGCCATATGAAGCACCAGCCTTGGGTAAATGCAAATCCCGATAAGACGCACTCGAAGTCTACTCCTCACTCTCTTCTTCCTCCGCGGCACGATCGCGCTCATCCCTCAGTCTCTGCATTCGCTTGTGATTGTCACTTGCCACCTTTTTCAGGGCATCTGCCTCGGCGCCCGTGGCCTCCACCATTTGCCGGAGGTGGCCCCGCGATTTTTTTAGCAGCAAATGCGGCACATCAAACTCCACAGCCACGCCAGCGTCCATCACAATGATCCTATCCGAGTCCATGACTGTGTGCAAACGGTGGGCCACCGTGAGGACGGTGCACTGCTGGAACTTGACGCGAATGGTGCGCTGGATCAGGCCATCGGTTCTGTAGATTAGAGAGAGATTAATTAAACCTGTTCTGACTACACCATCTTATACACTCACTGTGGATCCACATTAGCGGTGGCCTCGTCCAGCACTAGAACCTTGTTGTTTCTCAGGATCGCCCTCGCCAGGCAGAGCAACTGCCGTTGGCCCACACTGAAGTTGCTGCCCCGCTCCGTGACCATATAATCCAGTCCGGGAATGGCGCCACGCAGCTCCACATCCTCCAAAGCGCTCCAGAGTTCTGCATCCGTGTACCGCTCAAAGGGATCCAGGTTGTATCGAATGGTGGCCGAGAAGAGCACCGGATCCTGAGGTATTATAGAGATGCGAGTACGCAGAATCTCCAGGGCAATGGTTCCCGTCTCTACGGCATCGATGAGTATTTCGCCCTCGATGTGGGCCAGCCGGAACAAGGCTCCAATCAGGGAGGACTTTCCGGCACCTGTGCGACCCACAATGCCCACCTTCCAGCCCGCCTCAATGGTGAGATTGAGGTTCTTCAGCACCGGCGAGCCATTCGGATCGTAGCGACAGCTCATGTTGCGGAACTCCACCTGACCGTGGGTGGGCCACTGCTGCGATGGTATCTTCTCACTCAGCGAAGGCTCCTGCTCCAGTTCGGTGTACTGCAGCACGCGTTCCACGCTGGTCATCTGCTGCAGCGACTCGGCCACCTGACGCACACCGTACTGCACCATGCCCGTCAAGATCATGGCCTGGGAAATGGCCAGACCCACGTTGCCGCTGTAGGTAGCTGTAAAGGTATAAAGAAATCGAGTTAAGAGAATACTTTAAACTCAAAATCAGACTCACATTCATTGGCCACTATAAAGCTAAACGTAACCGAGGTGAGGAAGACGCAACTGACGCAGTCCAGCCATAAACCCAATGCCGTATTGGCTGCCATCGTTAGCTGCCAGACGCTGCTGTGCACATCCTGCAGCAAATCAAACTCCTTGGCCACCACCTCCTGCAGCTGCCGGGATCGGATAATCGCCAGACCAGAGAGCGAAGCACTCAGGTGGGAGAAGACTGGACTCCGGCAGATGCCCTCCAACCGCTTCAAGTCCTGAGAGGGGCGCAGGTACAGCATTAGGATGAGCACATCCACCAGTCCCACCACCAACATGGCCGCAATCAAAACCGGATTCACTATGCTGATCACAATGAGAATGCCGAACATCACCAGGGCAATCTGTATAAAGTCCATCATGGCCCGGGGAAGCAGCTCATCAATGGCACCCATGTCCTTGGAGAAACGATTCAGAATCCGTCCCGAGGGAGTGGTGTCAAAGAATCTCATGGTGGCATGCAGGATGCAGGCAAACATCCGATCGTGCAGCACTTTTGAGGCATGCATGCAGATCTTGAAGAACAGGAAGCCGCGGAAGGTGGTCATGATGACCACGGCGATGATCAGGGCTCCGTAAATGTACAGGCACTCGAAGGTGGTAAAGCTGGTGGCCTGGCCCTGCGAACGTTGATGCTCTTGTTGCGTCCAGATGTTGGCAAAGAAGTCCGAACTGCTGCACACCACCTGCGACATGATCATCACGAAAACCATGAAACTGAAGCTGATCAGAGTGCTGCCCGCATGGAAGTACTCGTACCACACACGTGGCGAAATTCCACCTGAGGCTTGAGCTTCAGCCAGAGCCTCCTCGTCCGCATCTTCATCTTGTTGCGAGCTGTCCAACTGAAGAAAGAATTTAATAATTGTTTAAAGATGCTTAATTTGTATCCTAACTCACCGACTTGCTGCCATGCAGCGAGCTGCTTTGTTTCTTCAGCTGATGATACCCATCCTTCTCCCCATCGATAAAGGGTATGTCCTCATCATCGCTTTCCAAGGAGATGCCGCTAATCGGAGACTTTTGGTGACTGCTGTCCGCCTCTTCATCCTCCTTGGGGCGCTCCAACAATTTGGCAAAGTCCAGGTCACTGTTAATCAATTCCTGATAGGTTCCTTGCCTCAAAATCCTTCCCTGGTCCACAATCACAATCAAATCGGCCTCGGAAAGGAAGTGTATCTGATGGGTCACAAGGATGCGGGTGGCCTTCTGCTGAGCTAATCGTCCACGGGGTCCGATAACCTCATCAAACAGATGCCTTCCCACGTGGGCATCTACCGCACTAAGCGGATCATCGAGTAGATAAATTGACGCGGATTTGTAAACAGCTCGCGCCAAGCTGATCCGGGCTCGTTGACCTCCAGATAAGGAGGCTCCACGCTCACCGACGATCGTTTTATCGCCGCTGGGCAGCTGCTGGAAATCTGTGGCCAAAGCGCAGCAACGAGTCACCTCCTGGTAGCGCTTCTTCTCGTACTCCTCACCAAACAGGATATTATTCCGCACGGATCCAGTGAAAAGCCAGGGCTCCTGGGCAGCGTAGGAAAGATCGCCTTGGATCACTACACCGCCATCGATGATAGGCAGCTCGCCGAGAAGCAACTGGAGTATGGAACTCTTGCCAGCACCGACGGGTCCAATAACAGCACACAGTTGACCCTTCTCGATCTGCAGATTAATGCCCTGCAGCGTCCTCTGTGGCTTCTCAGTGTCCCAGCTGGCGTTGATGTCCTTGATGGTCACAGCTCTACTATCGCCGGCCTCCTGCTCTCGCTTGTGCGTCAGTCCATGTGTCCGCTCCTCACGACTATCGAGCAACAGGAAATCCTGAATCCGACGCAGGGATACCAAAGCTTCTGCTCCGAAACTTACAGCCAAAGGATACCAGATAGCCGCCACCAACTGCAGAATGTTGTAGTAACTGGCTGCGGAGAAGACAAAGTCCGCGGTGATGGTCTGACCCAAAAGAGCAGCCGCCGCCAGGGTGATGTAGAGGGTGGAGCGCTCCGTGAACACCATGGTGCTGAGGTAGAAGCCTCGCAGGTAGGATGCATAGCGGATCTGCTGGATTTCACGGCGCCGAGCCTCAGCCACCACCGCCTGGAAGGGTCGCTCCCAGGCGTACATCTTTATCACCTGGATGCCCTGCACCAGCTCATTCATGATGCCCACCCTGGCGTCCGTTCGCTCTGCAATCCTCATTCGCAGCACCGAAGTGACCTTGCTCAAGGCCGTCTGAACGGGCACAGTTTTTAGCAGCAGCCCAATCACTCCCACCAGCGCCGGTATGCCGATGTTCAGCCAAATCAGGTAGCATGTGAGCACCGCCTGCAGAGGCATAATCCAGATCCAGTGCATGAATATGAACCCATAGTCCAGGCGGTTCACGTCGTTGGACAGCAGGTTGATAAGGTAACCGGCTGGCGTCTGGCCCGCTGTTTTCATCGAGAGGCGAAGGGTTTTCCGGTAGATCAACGAGCAGCAAGCAATGCGCATACGGGCGCCCATCAGCCGCTGGCGGAGATCAACGTGGTGCAGCAGGAAGCAGCAGAACAAGGTGGTGGTAACCAAGACGGTGCCCAGGGCATAGGTGTCGTTCCATACATAATCAGCCGATTGATCCAGGAAACTGCGCACCATGGTCTCGTTTTGGTCCATCCGGTCGAACACCGGCTGAAGGGGCTCCTTCAAGGGACCTCCCTTGTCCAGCGAATTGGGGGAATAAACTGTAATTAAATTGAATATGAAATGAAATTAAATAACAAATTTTATATCAACTTACTATCCATTTGTGAGCCACTGGCATCGGCCACAGCCCGAGCTAAAACATAGTTTCCAAAGGAACGAGCAGTCCGGTTGAGTGTACTATCCGTACTATCAATTACGCTGGCAGTTTTCAAAACAGGAGCCTTTTGGAATTGTATCAACAACTGGGCCAGGACAGCTGGTATCAGGGTTCTGAGAATGGAATTATATAACGATATATGCCAGGTTTTATTACACTTCCCACTCACTTGATCACTATGTATATCAGGCAGACGAGACCATTAACTATCGTTGGTCCCAGAAAGCAACGAAACAAAGCATTCCTGAGGTGAGGCTTCTTTTTCTTTCTATGAGAACGTTCCAGTTCCTTAAACCATTGCCTGAAATCAATCAATCAATAATTATTAGAGTTCTCTGTCAGGTTTACTTGGTATTTCAAAAGTACTTACTCTTCCAAACGATCCCCCAGCTGTTCGGAATGATCTTCCTTGATGCACTCCGTCAGATCATCCGTATTCAAGCCCCTCCGAGATCCACGGTAGAGCAAAGGTATGGCCCAGGCAAATATCAATTGTGAGATAATATTTGCATTCTGGCGCGGATTCTTGCGCTTTGGCTTCGAGCTACTGTCCATGCTGACATACGGAGCAAAAGTTCACTTTCCGATGGGAGCCTTCCTCTACTACCTGAGATTATTATAGGCAAAAGTAAACTCATGTTAAACATAAAAGACCTCTATATTCATAGACTTGTAGATAAGAACACTGTTTGTTTTGTCTGGGTAATATGTACAGTGGACATTGTTTGTTGGAGAATATTTTGTATTTTGACAGATTAAAAATAAAGTAATAATCATTTAATCGGCTTTTGTTTTTAATCTTTTTTTATTAATTTATATGTAGTTCAAATAAAAGATTGTTATTAAATGATATATACT
>JAEIIH010019731.1:0-17928 GCA_018904745.1 Drosophila orosa | reverse complement strand
TTTTTTGTGGTGCCTTCAAAGGACATTTTAGCGGCAGGATCGCCCCTCTACAAACAAACACATAAGAACGAATATAAAAGGAGATCAATTAGGAAGTTGTCACTAGAATTAAACAAATTCAATAGTCCAAGTAAAAATATTTGTTTTTAAGTGTTAATTCTCTGCTATAAGCTGATACTAAATTTCTTTTATTATGTGCTCTTCTGGTTTTAAAAATATACCCCAAGATACATTTTCTGCAAAATTTTCCCCGTTGACTAACCCTTATAGTCCTTTGTTTTGCTCGTACATTAATCTCAATTCACCTCCTAAATCAGCTGAAAAGTAGGCAAAAGGCTTATGTGAATACAAATAACCACAAGATAAGCAAAAGACATTACGCAATCGTCGCATTTCATTTGCTTTTCGTATTTTGAAGGCTGCGAGGGAAAACCATTCATCAATTTGCTCGCTCATTTAGTCAATGGCCCGGTTTAGTTCTAGCATTAACCGACGTCAGCAGCAGCCGTTTATCAAGGGCAGGTCACCGCTCAGTCAGCCAGTTTATCAGTAGCAGCTATATAGTAGCTGGCCAATTTTCCTACTGGCATTAGCCGCCAATAACTACTGCCATACACACAATATAGATAGCCGCCGCGTTACAATGTGATAAATGTGTTCACGTTCCGACGACTCGCAGTGCAGCGGTATTAATTAGGAAAAATTGCCCCTCCTTTCCTCCGCGGACGTGCAATTAATCAATCAATCAATCAATAACCACTGCAGGCAGGCGCTATAGTGTTTGCATAAATTATCGCAACAAGCGAAAATCACTTGTGCAGGCTGCTGAAATGCCATTCAGGCGATAACAATCAGATGTGGTTCGGAATGAAAAGTATTTTTCTCCCTCCATCCAGAGGAATGACACTTTTATTCAATTCAAAAAGAACGGAAAAAAACAAAAATAAGCCCCGTCTGTCTCTTCGGGGCAAAACAATGCAAATAAGCGTGTTTAGATTGACAGCTTGGCGATCCGCACAAATCCAGTCGTCAATAAATGGCATGCAAATTTGCACAGCCTTAAAATTAGAAGAGCGCGATGCTGGCTCCGTGGCAGGTGGCAAATTGGAGAAATAACGGAGAGGAATGGAACGGAGCGAAATGCAAATGAGTGGGACTCCTGAATAATTCAGCAGGATGCTGCAAAGACAAACAGCTGCGCACATCGCAACTAATAAGCCTTGATTGAGGCTTTTGGCATGTGCCAGTGCTTGTGGCATTTGATTTGCTGGCCAACTGAATGCGAAAGTTGAAGAAAAGTTACTCTACTCAAGTGCAAATTGAATTAGACTTCCTACTGTATACTGCAGGAAGCTGTGACATTTGCAACCAGTCTCTGTGAAAGTTGCAACTGTCATTTCAGGCATTACACTTAACTTAATCCTGCGTGGGTCCACAGCTCAGATTTTAATTGAGTTCTTCGGAACGTACTTGAGTTGAAATGGCTTTCTATTTTCCGCCATAAGAAGGCTTAAATGAACCGCAAACCCCTTTTGCAAGTGGGTCAAATGTAGGGCCATGAAATTGAGCGGAACGCGGCTAAGGCGCTTTTCTATTCGGAGCAGGCCAGAGCCAGCTTGGCCCGGCCCCCTCCCCAGGCGCCCAACAACATAATTATCTAGCGCACTGTTGACATTGACATGCCAGAGCGCTGGGCGGGCGGACACTGCGTATGAGCGATTTCTCAAAGCAAACAAACAGAGGGGCAGAGACGCGACATTTAATGGTCGCAAGAAGACCTCTCCCTCTCGCTCTTCGGACCCTCGCCAGATGGCAGTTGGCTAATTAAATTTCAAGATTCTCATCTAATTTTATAAGAATGAAATTTGCTGCTCCCCAACTGACCTTTGGCATTTGCAAAGGCCCAGAAAACAGAACAGAACAGAACACACGCGAGAGCGAAACGTAATTATGTATTGTGTTTTATTCACACACTCGTTTATCAACTGCAGACGGGGCTGAAAAGTTTTTTAATTATTTATAAAGAGCAAGCGGCACGTTTGGGCTTTGTGTTTGCCTCGGTCTCGGTCTCGGTCGCTCCTCGTTAGGACTCTTTATGGCACTCCATGTATTTTCCTTTGTGGAGGCCAAAATATTTGACAAAACTTTGGCTCAAGTGTTGATTTATTAAATTGTTTAGCCACAGTGGCAGAGTGGCAGAGTAGCAGCCTGGCAGTATAGCAGCCTGCCAGCCAAGGACATCCAGCTGCCAGGAGGCGGTGGCGGCAGTAGGTGAGGAGTGTGCTCTGCGCGACACCTGTCCGACAGAAACACCTGGAGCACGGTCCATTGGTTCCATTATGGGAGCTGATCCACGCTGAGCCAGCCAACTTGTTTACAGCTTGTCTATTTTTAGTGCCTCCCCATTTTTCCCAACGACTGAATATCCCGGCGAAAACACCTAGAAAAAGTTGAACAGGCGTCGAGAAGAACTAGTTAAAGCCTGCCACTGGAAGGATGGATGACAAATGGCCAGCACTTTTTCTGTATGCGACCCAAAAACTTTCTAATTAGCATTAGTCCCTAATGAAATCCATGCCCCGCTCTTTATCCGACAATTTATAGTTGACAACACACATTTTGCCAAATGATATGGCCAAGTTGCGTAATACGATATCCTCAAAATGCAAACGAAAAGTTGTCAAATATTTGCCAGATGTTGGGCTTCCGTCGTCGTCTCGTTTTCTCATGGGGTAAAGTGAAAAGTTGCCACGCTTAAGGTGAATGTGCTGAGGGTGAACTTTTCGGTAATTTTATTGGGCCAATGTCAACTTTTTAATTCAAATTTTAGAGTAATCTGACAGGGAAGGCCTTGATTTACATTTTAATAAAAGGATGAAGGGATAGGTTTAAGGGAAATGTGTTTTTTGTGTGAGAATTATCTGTGAGCTCCTTTAAATGCATTTATCAGTTTAACTAGATTATATCTGTCCCTTCCCAGATCTTCTACTATCTGTGTGAGTTATTTTAAGCCAACTCAGCCAGCTGCAAGCTGCAGGACTATGTATAAAGCCATGAACATAAACCGCATTTAGTGTGCGTCATAAATAGCATCGTAAATGTGAAATAGCTGTGGAAAGACATCATCAGTTTTTATTCTGAATCAGTGTAGTTCATGATGCGTGAATATTTTTAATTCCTTCAGCATTAAATGGGTTTCAAAAAGGTTTGACCATAAAATGCTTTGGTAGATTAAGAATGGTTGGCCAACCGCATGGGTAAAACTATAGTATTCAGAGCCAATTGCTGCATTAATAGTCGTAAAACTTCCATCTGTGAGAAATTGCTGTCATCGGGTCCTTGGAAAGAGCAGCCTTTGTCCGGTAAAGGACCATCGAGCTGCTTGCCAAGGCGGGCTAAAAATAAATAAATAATGCGCCTGGACTTGGGCCGCAACAGTGCGTATACGTGATAAGGCATTGTGTGGGTGCGGGTGTCGTGTGTGCAGTATGTGGTGTCCTGTGTAACCCGTGAGTGTGTGCGCTGAGAGTGTCCTGTGTGTGTCCTTTGTGTGTCTGTGGTTTTCGGGGAACCTTCTCCCCGGCCCGGCCTGGAATGGCCTGTCGTGGCCTGCCATCTTGAACTCCAACTGCGTCTCTGTTTGCCCAGTGTGCCGCCTTTGTTTGTCTTGTATTTGCCAACATATGCTAGCCCTGGGTTACAAATGTCCGTGCCTTTAATTTGCAACCATCTGGGCGAGCGGCCACCGAATTTGTAAACTCGTTTTTCATTTGGCATAATAAATGAAAGGAAAACAGCCAGCCAGCGATAAGCGAACGGAGATGAATGTGCCAATGTCAGGCCGCAGAGTCATTGCGACATTTATCTTCGACGAAGAACTCCCAGCCAAATACAGTTTGGTTTGAGCCAAGAACGGTTCTCGCTTTAGTGGCAGCCGCAATGCAGGCCAAGTACGAATATTTGCTTGCATTCTAATAAGGTCGCATCTCTCTTGCATAATTTATGAGAGCACTATTTCTGAGCAATATGAAACTATGCATAGCTGATGAGCTCTGACATTTCCGAGAAGTACGACAGATGTGGGACAAGCTTAAAGGAAGCAAATATACAGTCTTATGGCATAAGCAATGAGATGCACGGGAAAAATAAGTGGGAAGTTAACCTTAATCAAGAGGTTTTTACATAAGGAAATTCTCCTAAGTTATTCCATTCTTTTTATGAAGAATATCTTTACTAACCAAATAAAATTCAAGATGCAGAACTATAAAACGAACTTAACTGAAACTTAAATAGACTAACCTAAGACGATTCCGCTTTCGATCGAGAAAACCAACGTTGTGAACTCTGCTTATTTAATTATTTTGCAATGCATGCAATTCTGCCTTACAAACTCTACTGATAACATGTCCAAGCAATTATCTTCCGTGTGGTGTAGTATCTTCCTTTTTTGAGTGTCCGTAAATGCTCACCTAACAATGTGCTGTTGCTCTTGCAATCACTATTGTGGCTACTGCTGTTCTTAGGGCTTAAGAGCGCTTTGCAAGCAACAGGGGTAAGCATAAAGGCGGCAGCCTAACGCCTGTTGCCGTTGGCCACGTCAAAAGGAGCCCCGACTTAACGCTTTATGCAAGGATTTGGCTCACAGCCCGACAACAACGACAAGGACGACGACAAGCGGCTCAGAGGGGAGGTGGAGGTGGACTTACTGCTTACTGACAGGTGAGTTTGTTAGCTTTTAAAGTTATTACTTACAGAAACCATTCACACACAGTGTGTGTGTGCATGTCTGGTCGCTGGTAAACTTTTAATCACCAAAGACAACGCGCTCTCGGCATATTAGGCACGAAAAAGCATCAGGAACTTTGGGATATAATTCTGGGCAACCAGTGGGCATAAAATTGCAGAGCTGCTCATATCAAACTCCGCCATCTGCGTGGGCGGACGTAAATCCGGCGTGGGCCGCAACGCAGCATATGTATTTACTTGGGCAAGAAATTGACTTTTGCTTTCTCCATCGCCATCTCCAGCTCCACCTCCACCTCCATCCTTTTGAGGGTCCGTTGCTGACTCCCCGGGCTCTTATTTAAATTGTCGGCCAGCAATTACAGGCATCGCGATTGAGTTCGAGATTTGTTTAGATTTGCACGGCAATAGCTGACTGAATCGGAATCTAACGTTTTACTGCCGATAAGGTCGTAACATCAAAGGCAATAAAATCTAAACACTCACACAGAGTCCTCCTGCAGATAAGGCGACCACGCGGCGTATACGCAATATCGATTGGGAAAGGGAGCTGAAGTGCCTGGCTGCCCAGTTCCGCCCTCCTGCCGCTCGCACACACGCTCTGTTTGGGATACATTTTGATTTGTATTCGACGATAGCGTTTGACGTAGGAAAAGCAACAGATTTCATGAGTTTTTTTTTGTGTTTCGAGTTTTTTTTCGTTGTTTTTCCTTACTGCTACATGTGCCGCAATTTTATTACAAGGGCCACACCCACACACACACACACGATGAGTTGGGGATTTTTGGCAATTATCTAAAAACGAAAACGAGTTCGAGTTGGAGTTCGAGGTCCAACCGGGGAACCCAGCGGATTGCAATTTGTAATTAAATTTGGGGTCTTTTTTTGACAAGCTAAATCAGTTAGCAATCAGTGGGAGTTGCAGTGGGGCTTTATTATAAAATCAATAAATAATTAGCCTGCAAAAAAAAACCACGCTTTATGCGGCACTAATAAAACATGGAAATATTTCTTGGGAAAATGGCAGCCCGTTTTAAACTCATTTAGCCAGTAGCAGAGATTTAATTAGTGCAGATTCAGCAACAACATTTTTCCCATCTTGTATCTTCGCCAGAAAAACATTCCGACGCAATTAGCAACAATAGGGTTCGCCTGGCACATGACCCCACCCGTATACATTTACGGATTGGCTTGTGCAACGGGAGAGAGCCGTATCCATTGGCAACTGTGGCCTGCAATCAGCTTTGTCGCAGGACGCAGGATGCGGGGGCCAGTTGAGATTGCGCCATTGCAAACAGCATCGATGTCGCAATAAAGCCAACGGATAACAAGGACAGCTCCCGACTTCCGAAGAGCAGCAGCAAGATGGGCGCCTCAGGTGCCGACTGGATATCAGCTTACCGAAGCGTAGGAAAGTTAATTGGATTTAGCGCCTGCCTTACTTATCTAGGCTCTGTATTTTCCGATTTCCTAGACCTGAATCTCGACTCCTAGTTTGTAATTGATGTCCCTAATTAATGGCGCCCGTTCCAAGCTCTTGAATTCGCATTAATTCACCAGCCTGCGAGTGAGTTATTGACCCAATCTCTGAGTTCGTGCAACAAGTGCGCGTCATAGCTGTCAGGTTCTGACAGAATTGGGCAATGGTTATGCATTATTTTGACGGATGCCAGGCGCAGTCCCAGTGGGCGGCAGAGCGCCGTCTGGATTGCTCAATCCTTCGGGGTGGAGGGATGAAAGTAAAAGTATTTTTACTGAAGTTACACGGAGAGAAAGCGCAAGTCTATATAAAGGGCATTCAAGTAAATATAATGATGATGCGTGGTAAGAAAGTACTCTATTCTTACTTTTAAATTAAATAAGAAATGAATGTATTTACTTTTAGAAGACATTTCTGATATATGTATGTATATTCCATAGAAACATTTTTATAAATCAATAAAGAGTAAATAATAAAAATAACAATTATCTTTTTAAAAGTTCTTTCAAGTGTGACTTGTAAAACACAGTTTAAAAACCCTAAGAAACAGCTACTTCAATTTGCAAATCCTCTCCAACTACGGCTTTATATTTGACCCGTGTAACTGGTGTTTTTCCCTTTTATTTGCCACTCTCTCTCTGACCTTGCCCCGAAATGCAATGGCTGTTTATCATGCAATGCGCCTGGCAGTGGCAGTGTGCAGCGGAAACCCCACTCGGCCGTCGGAAGTTGGCCAATGGCAGAGCCGAAAACTTTGCTCCTGCTCTGGCACTCCAAGCACGCTCCTGCCACGTAAACACGTTCGCCAGTCGAGCAGACACAATTAGCGCCTCGCCTGACAACTGCAGCCTGTCTACCTGCTCCTGCTCCTGCTCGCAGTCCAACTTGTGCCCCCTCAAAACGCTGCTAGCAACCTGGCTCACGGCAGGCCACGCCATGAACCGACGGCAATATAATAATTGATTTTTCGCACACAGTCTTTCTACTTACCGGGCCTAGGTTGTCGAAGCCGTACTTGTCGGCCACTTGATGGGCGAATCCGTTGTCCACGCCGCGCCGGAAGCGCACCAGAAAGGAGCTGGTGAACACGGACGGACCGCTTAGTCCTCCGCCGCCTGCTCCCGCTCCCGCTCCGGCGCTGGCCAGCTGGAGGGGCAGGAACAGGGCCAGAAGCCCGGCGCTCAGCAGACAGCTCCATGCGGCTGCTGCCATGGGTTTCAGAGTGAAGCGAGTCCTTGTCCTCCTGGTGGTTCTGGCTCCTTGCGACGATGGGGCAACACTGGCAGCCCAACAAAACAAGAAATCGGGGGGTGGCGGTGCTGGCGGTGGGCTTTCGTCGTCAGTAGGTGTCGAAAGGACGCGCTTCGTCGCACACGCTGGAGTTTTTTATGTGACGTATTTTTTCTCGAACAGCAATGATCACAGTGGTCCTGAAAAATGCCTTTGTTGTGGTTTGCGATTTGTTTTCCTTTTTGCCCTCTGCCGAGTGTGTGTATTTCGGGCTCTTCTCCAGTGCTTCTTGTTGTTGTTGTGCTCTCCCTTAGCCTCTTTCCACTGGTGGTGGGGGGTTGGGGCTTTCGGCTGGCTGGTCGGGATCTTTGTGCGCTGCCACGAACTTCACTGGGGCGCTGCGCGCTGAGAACTGTTCGTCGGCGGAATCGACGGACGCCATTATGAATGTCCGCCAGGCGCCGCAGCCGAGCCGAAAGCTTGGCCAAGGAAGCTCGCTCGAAAGCTTGCGAAGCAATGCCAACCCGCCTGCCACCCACTCAACGCACCCCTGAAGCGTGCCAGCTGCTGTCCCGCTCTCACAGGCAGGGGCGGTATTTGCCTTCCAGCAAGGGGATGTCTTGAGTAAATGAATCTCCCACTAATAACCCCTGATTTCGGTGGGGTGTCTGTGTTATTATTCATTCAAAATTAATTTTTGTAAGAAATAAAATAAATTTCTTAAGGATTTTTTAGTAAGAATTATTCTTAGCATTCAATGAAGTATCTTTAAACCCCTTAAACCCCCTGGACTACGGCTCTGGGCAGCCAAAAATTCCTGAGCTATGCCAGCTGGGCTTTCGCTTTGGCTTTTCCCACTGACTTAGACTTTCCATCCCGGCTGGCTTGGCTTTTGCAACGGTTTCCGCGGACCTTAGACGTCACCACTTTGGGGCGCTGCTCCTCCCTCTTCACTGTCACCCAACGCCACCACCGCCCCCCTGTCGCTCTGTGCTAAATTTTAGCAACTGCCTTGCCATTGGTTTATGCTGAGCTCCATCAACATATGGCAGCATGTCGCCTCGCCTGCTCCTCATTGCAGGCCGCGTAGGGACGCGCGACGACGACGACGACGACGACGTCGACTATCCATAAACATGAACGCAATTGCCTCTTACGCGTAATGGCTGCAAAAGGGCTTCAACTTTGACCTTAGCCCAAATAGGTTCATAAAGCCCCGAGCCTGAGCCCGAGCCCGAGCAGCAGCAAGCCTTTAAACTGCAGCCCCAAAGCCAAGACAACTTTCGCCGGCTTTTCGGTCGGCATCAATTCTCTTGATTGTTTTAACGGAGAGGCGGCGTTTAAGTGCGGATGGGAATTCTCATATTTTGATTTCATTTGCCATAAATTCCTTCGCAGCCCAGGGAAATCCCCTTGCCGGCTAAGCCATTACATTTTCAACTTGAATTTATGAACTTCCCGGAAAATTTATGCACAAAGCAACTACGTAAGTTGGAATAAACTTTAAATTGCGATTGAGTTTAGAACACTAAATAGTGGGCTTAGGCTTGAAAAATAGAAAAACTAATTGAAAGATCCCTCATGCATGCTGAATAATTAATGACTTGAAAACCAAAAGGGTTTCAACTTAAATCTGATAAAAAGTAAACTTATTCCTTAATTATTTACCTTAAAAGCTAATACCAGAGTTTGCCAGGTTGATAATCGTTTCACTATACGTTTAAAACGGTTGCCCTTTTTTTACTTGAGGAAATTTCTTTACTTCAATTTCGATTTATTTGCCTTTCTTAAGAAATACTTTAAATGGTAATTAATTCCTTATTCATTCCCTGCATTCCTAATAAACATTATCTTAAACAATTCAAGGTTTTTTCCAATAATCAAACCGATTTTAGTAATTAAAAAATAACAATACTTGGCTTACAGCTAAACTATCATAGAGAAATGCAAGTTAATGCGAGAGAAATCAAAAATAATGTAAATTTATAAACTTTGAAGTTACAATGTCACTTCCCAAGCAAAATAAAGCCGTGTTAAATTCGAGCTGACCTTTATAGGGCCACTAAAAGGGATATTAAAACTGAAATCCACCGCCAACATTTCAATTAATTTAAAACGCTCTCGCGCACTCAATGAACGCCCTATCATCGGTGAATGGAAGCTCTGCCGGAGGGGGGACAACACACCGACTGGCTCTGTCAGTGGCCAGTCGCAGCCACCTGTCCCTGCCACCTGTGCAGGTGGTGGGCGGCGCATCTCCGGCCTGATAATGCCGAGCATATGGCGGGTCGCATGCGCCGAACTAGCAGCAGACAAGGCAGACATTCGAGGCGGCAATTGAGGGACCCGTTTTAAATTACAATTAATTTTTAATTAGCCTTAAATTTACATTTACAAAGACGCTTAGCAGCTGCATGAATCAATTAGCGTGCACGCCTTTCTGGCGAGCGGTCAAGGAAAACAAGCAAATGAAACTGAAACTGAAATGGGAACAAAACCAAAATACTTAACACCTATCCACGCTCTCATCACATTCGGGGAAGCTGGCTCTGGTCTCCTAGCCGTGTCGCGTTTCATTTCCGGCTGCCAAAGAGTTTTCCGCGAGCTGAAGGAGGCAACAAGATGACAAACTCGCTAAGAATAAACTGCTGTCAGTACTCACCGTGCGACGTGGCCGGGGACAGGGCGTGGGAGCTGGCATGCCGCTTGATGCGCGGTGTATCGGACAGCGAAGATCCGGAAGCGGAGGAGGCACTTGTGCAGGTAGTCGGTCCATTACCGGCCATCACATTGGTTAGCGTGGAGATTCCGCTGGACGTATCCCCGGTCGTAGGCATCGACTTGTAGCGCTGCAGCGAGTTGCGCGACTTCTTGGCCGGCATGGTGGCCTGCTGCACTGCCTCCTCCAGGGCACTCAGCCAGTCCTCGCTCTCGCTCTCGTCCTCCAGAAACTTCATGTAGAACGACGGCCGCTTGGCCTTGTGGTGACTGGTCGGTGTGGTGCCGCCTGGTTTCGGTGGTTCCTGCGCCTCCAGCTTGGACTCTAGTTGCTGCGAGGCCTCAAGCAGGAACATGTCTGTCTCCGAGTCGTTCAGGAAGTCCGCCATGGGATCAGCTGCACGAGGTGCCGTCGCAGGCGATACGGGCTCCGGTGAAGGCCTCTTGCTGGCCGATCTGGTACGGGCAGCCACGGGAGCAGACACTTTGGGGGTTTTCATCGGCTCGGGAACCTCCTCCGACACCACCACCTGGTCCAGCTGGCGGTGCAGCTTGTCACAGCGCTCTTTGAGCAGATCCCGGGCCCGCATCTGTTGCGCCCGCCACTGGTTGTTGTCCAGCTGGCTGCGTCGGTCCTCGCAGCCCTTGAATGTGATCTGGCGGCGGCGGTCCCGCACACTCAGCTCCGCCGAGTCGAAGCCGCTGTCCGTGGTGGCGTTGCTGCTGCGATTCCAACGCCAGCCCACCTCGGGGCTCTCGATGGCCAGCGTCTGCGAGAAGAGGCAGTGCGGCGACAGGCTGACGTCCAGGCGCGGCGAGAAGTCGACGCTGTCGTCCAGGCTGGGCTGCCGCTTGTGCGGCGGCGTGCTCTCCACATCGTCTGCGATGCTGACCACAGAGGAGGGAGAGCCGGGTGTCTCCGTGGAACAGTTCACATCCTGTCCGCTTCCGCTTCCTGGGCGCCCGCAGCTCTGGGGCGAGGCTAGTGGGAAATTCGCGATTACTGGGAATTCCAGCGCATCTGGGGCCAACACTTACCACTGTGACGCTTCTGCAGCAGGCGAGTGCTGAGCGTCAGCGAACGCCGTTTAATAATTCCATCCATTTAATTACATTTATTTGGTTTGTTGTTGTTGCTGTCGTCGCAAAATGCGCTCAAAACCGAAAAACCTATCGAGCCTGTCGAACTTATCGAGTCGGCGTTGTCAGACAAATCTAACACCCTCAAATCCAAAAAGTCTGGCAACGCGGTTGCTCGAGAAGAATGGCAAAACTGGGCAGCACTGTTCGCTCAAGAACGCGAAAATAAGCATCATCTTAATATTTAATATTGTTTAAAATGTAGAAAATCGTAAACTTTTTGTATTTGGGACATGAAAATTATAAAAGAATAAATAAATCAATTTTTAACAAAAAAAAAAAATCACATCAAAAATCGATAGTGCAAAAAAATCGATGTTTTGAAAAATGGATCTCACAATCGATAGTATCGATATGGCTCCGATGTTTTGCCAGCACTAGTTCGTATGTGGTGATGTGTAAAAACCAAAATTTTGAATATAATTCACTTATACGATAAGCCACCCAATTGGATCCCCCGACAACCAGTGGAGCAGCATGAACTACAATCCGAACGCGGGTATGCGGAACCGTAAGTGGGAGAACTGTAAGGATCAGGCTACGCAAGCAAGTATACCGCCAGCCAAGCGCTCCGCCGCCACTCCGGATGCCGCTCCTCCGAGCGCACGCCCGCCGACCGGACCGGATTGGAGCCGGAGTGCGCCCGCAGCTGGTGCTGTTCACGTTTCCCTCTGTTGCGTTCCGTTCCTGTGCCTGCCGTTCCCGTGCCTGCGTGCCCTTCCCTTCCTTCGTTTCTGTGCCCGCCCAGCGTGTTTCTGTTCTGTGCTGCGTGTGTAGCTTGATTTGCCTGTGTTCCCCCGCTTTGCCCCCTCTCCACCTGTCCCGCCACTAACCGCCAGTTGCTCTCACCCAAAATAGCACAAGCTGCCGGTCGCCCGCGACCCACCAAGCGTGTCAGCGACATGAATGCCATGGGTCCCTCGGCTCCCATGATGGGCGGCGGCGGCTCCCCGTTCATGGCCCCGCCCTCCAACCCCCCAATGCTCGATCCCAATGCGATGTACGGAGCACCGGCTCCGGCGCAGGCCAACAGCTACGGCTTCAACCTGAATCCCGCCCAGCAGCCGCAGCAGATGCAGCAGGCACCGCAGCTGCAGCAGCAACAGCCACAGCAGCCGGGCTTCGGCTACGCGCCACCGCCCACACAGCAGCCGGGGCCGGCTCAGCCCGGCTACGGAATGGGCGCTCCCCAGCCGGGTGCTGGTCCCCAGCCCGCTGGCCAGTACCCACAGTTCGCCATGTTCCAGCAGCCCATCGTGCAGGACATGGCCATGCAGTATGGCCAGCGGTTGGCGGACCAGGGCAAGCAGCTGGTGGAGAACCAGTTCGAGAAGTGGGTGCCGGTGGCCAAGCTGAAGTACTACTTCGCCGTGGACAACGCCTACGTGGGTCGTAAGCTGCGACTGCTCTTTTTCCCCTACATCCACAAGGTGGGTCCTAAATCTAAATGGCCCGAAATGCTGACCAAATTCTGAAACCCCCTGCAGGACTGGTCCTTGAGGTACGACCAAGAGCACCCGGTTCAGCCGCGGTACGACGTCAATGCTCCGGATCTCTATCTGCCGACAATGGGCTACATCACGTACGTGATCGTGGCCGGCCTGCTGCTGGGCATGCAGCAGCGCTTCTCGCCCGAACAGCTGGGCATCCAGGCGTCCAGCGCCATGGCCTATAGCATTTTCGAGCTGGTCATCTACTCCATAGCCCTGTACGTAATGAATGTGAAAACGAGTCTCAAGACGCTGGATCTGCTGGCCTTCACGGGCTACAAGTACGTCTGCATCGTCTTCTGCCTGATGATCAGCACCCTGTTCTTCCAGTCGGGATACTATGTGGCGCTGGCCTACACCAGCTTCTCCTTCGGCTTCTTCCTGGTGAGCGCAAGCTGGGATTACACGCCCACTGATACTTACCTCTGGTTTATTTTCAGCTGCGAACGCTGCGGACGAAGCTGATTCAGGACAACTCTCCGGCCGCGCCCAGCGGCGCCATTAACTACGATCCTTACGGGAATCCCCAGCAGTTGGACTACAGCGGCGGGAAGAAGCGCAAGCTCTACTTCCTGTTCTTGGTGGTGCTGGGGCAGGCACTGTTTGCCTTTTTGCTCTCCAAGCACTTGTATTTGACGAAGGGAGAGGTGCTGGAAATGCCCAAGACCTTCTAACCACTGGGACTGGTAGCTTAACGCCTTGAATAAAAAGGGGTCAGGATCCACTCGATGGCGGCGACTCATTTCCAGCTTGTTTAGATCCTCTCCGTAGTTGGTGAGATTCGCGCAAGAGAAACCTATTTTTGTTAGTAGCAAACACACATTTTATAAATAAATATCAGCTATGAAAGCGACCCAGCCTCTGCTCCATTTCATTGACGTTTCATTCGAAAGTTAAATTTTTTATATAATTTTATTGAAAGTTTAGTCTCTTTTTACGGTAACGTGTTCTTGGTTGGTTGTTTGCTTGCTCTGCTCTTTGTTGACTTATTGGCTAACTCCGCAACTTGCCGCTAGTTTCATTTTATTCGTTATAAAATATATGTGTGAGTTAGAGTTGTCAAAGCATCGATACTATCGCGATAGTATTGTCCTGAACTATTTGTAAAATAAAGGGATATTAATCAAATAAAATAGTTTATAACTTAAGTGTATTCTCATAAAAATGTAATAATTTGCATGAAATCATTTAATGATTTGAAAGGTTGCTAATTTTTATAAACGAAATTAATAAAAAATAAAATTGCAGTCTTTGTATTTCACGTGGTTTTTTTAATGCCGTATTTCCAATATCGCTTGTCTTTAAGCTTAACAATAATAATGGTGTGTAAAATACAAAAACTTAATAGAACCAATTTCAAACTAATACATGCGATACTATCGCGATAGTTTTTGAACCTTCGAATGTGCAAGCCGAGTCCTAACTTTTGATACTAGCGATACCACCATCGAAGCTTCGACAGTTCTAGTGGGAGTGTCTGCCTGTGTATGAAATGTTTGTTTTGGTGTTTTCGGGTTTCAGATTTCGATATCCTGTCCTCCGTTTCCGTTTCCTGTCTGCATTTAGTCTAATTTGTTCGGTTGCATCAAAAAATAAAAGGCAATACGAATCCGTAGTAATAGTAATGATAACAGCTCCTACTTTAGGTTAGTTTTCGTGAGTTTACATAGTTTAGATAGTTCGTCGTTGGTTAGTTGGGGCCTCAACTGCAACTCAGTACATAGCACAGTGTGAAAAATCGCTAGCTTAGCTCCTCTGATCGATCGTTTGATTCTGCTTTATTTTTAATTCTTTATCTTTAGTTCGCTAATGCCGTGGCTTCTTCGTTCTTTTGCTTTATTTTTATTATGTGTAGTGTAGGCTAGCGCTTAGTAAATAGTTATAAACATGCTTTGCTTTGCTTTGTTTTCAACAAATTCCACGTACTAAAAAAATAATACATTTACAACTAATAATTTAGAGTTAAACATATACGTTTTTGTTCTGTTGCCTGATGCTGCGTATAGATATCGTAGTTATGTTGTACATAGCTATATTGTATATATATTCATATATATATTACGGGTGTACGGCGTGTCCGTGTCTGTGTGTGTGTGTTTGTGGTTCATAAACTCATTTAGGCTACATTTGGAATACAAAATACGCAACATAAAAAACCTTTAAAACTCTTGCTCCTATCAATAAATTATCGAAAATCAATCGCCTAGTTTTAACCTAGATCACCGACTGCTTCTGCTTCTGCTGCTGCTCCCGCTGCTGCTTGACAAGATTACGTTGATAGTTGACCAAGTCCACTTTATTGAACTAAATTACCGTCCCGCCGGGCGCCGCCGCCGTCTGACCAGGAGACAAGTGCTGTGTGGCGTGCTGAAGAAGATGAAATAGTAAATGAATCAATGTATTAACTATAGTAAATCCATAAGTTATTCAACTCACCGTGGCGTGACCCGGCCGCGCCCAGGTGTAGATAAACCCATCCTGACACGCCGTCAAAAAGCAGTCCTCGCGAAAAATCAACGCCGTCAGCCGCTCGTGGGCAATCTTCTTGCAGACCAGCGGCTCCAACAGTGGGCACTCGTCGAAGCGCGGACAGGCGGGCGTTCCGATGAGCTGCATGGGATCGAAGCTACTCACGCCCGATCCCGCTCCCGATCCAGACGACTGGGCGGCCGCGGCCAGCGAGGAGTGGTGCGACGAACGGCTGAGCTTCAGCGAACCGAAGCTGTGCGCTGTCGAGCTACTCCCGATGGCCGCGGTCGCCCCCGATTCCAGAATGGAGGAGCTGCTGTTATTGCTCTGGCTGTGGTTGTTGTGGTTACTGTGGTTATGCTGATTGTAACTCTTCAGCATGCTCATGGCCTTCCGGTGCTGTCGGTGCGCCGTCGAGTGACTGCCGCCCTCGTAGCCGGCGGCGGCGGCGGCGGCCTTCTTGTCCGAGCTGCTCAGGAAACTCAAGTTCGACAGCCGCTGCGTGAGGCTGTTGAAGGCGCTGAAGCCGCTTCCCGAGCCCGAGGAGGACTTGGTCGAGCTGTTGGAAGTCTTGCTGTTGTAACCCGAGGTGGCCTGAGAGGCACGCTGAGCCGTACCGCTCCCGGTTCCATCGATGCTATCCGACTTGGTGGCGCTGATGCAGTTGGGGAACTTGATTGAGTTGCCCGTTCCATGGTGGCGACTATTCAGCTTCGTGGACGAGGAGGAGGCCGCTCCCGGCACCGCCGCTCCTGCATTCGAGGACATTGAGGCCGGGGTGGCCGCTTCCGTATCGCAGTCGTCGGGGGAGGATTGCGAGGACATCGTGCAGTTGGCGGTGGAGAACTTGCTGGAGCTGCTATTGCTGTGCTCGCCGGCACCGTTCCCTCCTCCGCCTCCGGCCACTCCCCCCGCCGTTTCTCTTGTGGGACTGCCGCTGCCGGAATCCGCCTGCTGGTGGCTACTTGGCTGGCCCATGGCAACTGGTCGGATTACCTTGACGCCGTCCGCGTCTGCTTCCGCTTCCCCATCGAGGCCGCCGCCATTGAGGTAGCCCCGATCGGTGCTCACGTGCTGCCTCAGCGCCAGCGGATGACGCAGCACATCCTCCGTGATGTCCCACAAGCAGATCTGCGTGTCCTGGCTGACAGACCCAAGTCTATAGCTGATGGCCAGCTTATCCGCCGACGAGGCATCCGAGCGAAAGGAGGCGGAGTGCGGTCGATTCCGAGCAGCATGCACGGGCGTCGAGTTCCGGTCGAAGCCGTCGAAGCCACCGTTGACCGTCGAGTCACCGGAGAAGCGAGCCTCCCGCGAGTTGGAATACTCGTTCATCTGATTCTCATCGTCGCTGAAGTCGCCCCCGTCCCAATTTGTGTAGGAGGTGGTATACGGGTCAAAGGCCACCACCGAGATCCAGGAGCGGTGGCCCTGTCCGCGGGCCACAACACGTCGATCCTGCAGCGACCACACGGTGACCAGGTCATCCTCGCCGCCCACCACAATGTACTTGCCATCGGGCGACCAACAGACACACAGGAATCCGCCGAAGTAGGACCGCGCAATGCCGAGCAGCTCCATGGTGTCGTAGTGAAAGACGCGCAGGAAACCGTCCTGGGAGACCACGGCCAGGTGGGAGCCGCAGGGCGAGAAGCAGAACTCGTTTACGCAGCAGTTGTCGGTGCTGAAGACCCACTTGTAGAGCGGGTTCCTCGTGGACTTGGCCTTGCAGGTGAGTATCGTGTAGCCGTCGCCCAGCTTGAAGGGCTGGTAGCTGGGCGCCGTGGCGGCGCAGGGCAGCTCCTCGTTGTACAGGTACAGGTGACCTGAGGCGTGGGCGGCGAGGAACAGGTGCGGCGAGTTGGGCAGCCACTTCAGGCAGGTCACTTTGGTCTTGTCGATCAGGCGCTACCGAGAAAACCATGTTATCAATACAGTTCCTTCCCACTTGGTGGCCTTAAATGAGCTACTCACCTCCTCGTTGAAGAGCTTCCTCACCTCCCGGGGTCCGACCTGCGGGGAGACCAACTGGATCTGCCCCGTGGTGAAGCCCACCAGCAGGGGCGCGCCCGTGGGCGTGGCTGCGCTCGCATTGAAGTCGTGGCAGCTGGGATTGGTGCCCTTGTAGAACTTCTTATCGATCGGCTTGCTCATCTCGGTGCCCTGGAAAAAAGAGTCAACAAGCGTCAATATCATCTGGTTGGGTTTATCTGGGCCTTCGCCCTGTCTTGCACAATATATTTGTTATATTTCTAAGTAGGAGGAAGTCAAGTTCAGATAACGCAGTCTAGGAGTTAGCTTTGAATGTATCTCGAGAGGAAAAGTGCGGCATGGTCTATTGGCAAAAATACAGCACTAAATATTATATAAAGAGAAGAAGGGAAGCAATGCAACCTTCTGATTAATACTATAATACCTTGGAAGGGAATAACAATCACAAGCTTGTATTTCTATAAAGTTTCTATATAGGAAAATATGGCAGGGAACGTTAAGATATTGATATTGCGAAAACTGTTATTTCCATAGTAAAAACTTCGACCATTATCGCATTTAACGATAAAATATAGATATTATAATACATTCTTATTTTCTTTTTCCTCTCTTCTGATTATTATCGATAAAATATCTAATTATATATCGGATTTCGCTTGAGTATCG
>JAEIIH010019717.1:0-11945 GCA_018904745.1 Drosophila orosa | reverse complement strand
TGAAAAAAATAAAGAGCTTTCCAAAGATGAGGCTTCACCGGGTTCAAAGTGATAAGGATAGATTTATTCACAAAAAAACGTGTGATTAAAAAGTAATAAGTGTTATTTTTGATATAAAAACTAAAACCAAGGGTGCTATAAACACTGATTATGTGCTTTGTGACTGTTTTTTTTGTGTAAATAAAATAATATCAAGGGTGTTATAATATGTGTTTATTAGGTGCGGAATCCTAAATAAATATTTTACGACCCGAAAATATAAAAATTCCAAATGCTATAATTGAAATTTGAGTAGAATAAAAATAAAAAAAATTATAAATACGACTTAAATACATAATTTAGATAAAGTTCTTAATTATTCAAAGCGATGACTAAAAATATATAAAACAAGAACCAGATTAACAATAATCAGTTTAATATATGTTGAAAATCCGACCAAATATTGGTTATTTTTAGCAAGTAAACACTTCTCCCTTGGGATTATTTTTAACAGCCAATTATTTAATATGTTTGGCTTTATAAAACCATTGAAAAGAATGTATTTCCATAGATTTTCACACTGTAACAGCACAAAATTCCATATTTTTTTTTTATTTTTCGGACAACGCTCCAATGAATATTTGTTGAATTTATTCAATGCATGAGATGGGTTTAATCTCAAAATAAAAACAAACAGTTTATTTACAGAATTTCAAAAGAGAACAGTTTTCATATTCAATGAAATTTATCTGGGAATTTCTTTAAAACAAAAAAAAGATAATCTTTTTGATATATTTTTCGAATTAAATGTGCCTTTTTTTTGGGGGCCGCTTTTTTCTCACTTTTTTGGCAATCGCCGGCTGGGATCTCCGGCTATAATCTTGAGGCATTTCCGAAGCGAAGGTCAGGTCGCCAGCCGTAATCCGTACCCATTCAGAGATTCTCATTCAGTTGCCGTTGTCGCCTGGCAGCAGCGGCAGCGGCAGCGACAGCCTTGGCCACTTGAGCACGTGTGGCGACGTCTCAAGCTCCCGTTAACCGCTCCCAACCGACCGCTTCCACGCCCAGTTTGAGCTGAAAGTAGGTGAACCAGAGAGACGCCCCTGTGCCGTGCCTCCCTGGATTTTTCCAGCGGCATATCATCTCAGCCAGAGACTCAGACTCAGACTCAGCCTCTCGTTTCCCCCGAGATGAATGATGATGAGGATGATGATGGTGATGATGGTGATGGTGATGCGGCGTAGACGATGATGGCAACGTTGACATTCAAGCTGCGTTGGCGCGTGAAAATGCGTTTTGAGCTTCACACCTACTTGAGAAAGTATTCACGGAGACACACTCACTCTACGCACACACACACACACACAGACAGACAGGCCGAAGTGAGTGTCAAGTGAGTGCAAGATGTGGCAGCTGTGAATGCACTCAGTCGGCGATAGTGGCTTCTCACACCTTTCCCAGAATGATTTGTACTCTGAATAATTCATATTTCGCATAGCAGACGAGTCATTGCTGAATTTAAAAAGCAATTGCAGCAAGCTTTTTTGCTTAGAATTTAATTTACAAAAAGTATTCTATATAAATTTCAAGATCTGCAATTTTTGGGATATTTTAGTGCTTAAATAAATGCCTTAAAAAATATTAAACAGGGAAATCTGTATTGCTTAAACTATTCTCTTTATTTTAGATTGGAATTTAATAAATATCCCTAAATAAATCCTTATAAGAATAATAATAATCGTGAAAAACTTAGTTTGTATTGCTTAATTTCCTCTCTAAATCTTAGCTTCGATTTGGTTTCCCTTTACAACCCGCAAATATTTTAATTAACCTCGATTTTTGACTTCAAATAATGCCAGAAGCTATCTACAGACTTTTAATCCTGCTGAAGCCTTTTTATTTATATATATATATAAGCCCTCTGTTTGTTTATTTGATTTTATTTCACACATTTATGTTGATTCCAGGCCAAAATTCAATTAGCCTCTCTGCTGTTGCTGTTGTTTCTGGCATCTTTTTAAGCTACAAATTGCCTGACGCCTCGGCTAAGCTTCTTTGGCCAACGCCTTTGACTTTTTCCACCACCACCCCCCCCCACAACCACCCACAAAATTTTCCAGCAAAAACAAAAAAAACCCACCGCCCGCCCACAGACAATTTTCAATGCCAGTCTGGCGGCGCGCGGGGCGTGCCATTTGACTTTGCCCAACAACAACCAATAGAAAGTGGAAATAGGCGAACAGCAACAACAACAGAAAGAAAAAAAAAATGAAAATAAAATATTTGCAAATAGTTTTGTGTGCTGAAAGTTGCGAATATGTCTGGCCAGGTGTCTGGGCCACGCCCAGGCCGCCCCCAAAAACTATAACTGCAACTACAAACACTACTCCTCCATGCATAGTTGCATTTCAGCCTTGTTGTTGCTTGTTCGCACTTTGCCGAAACAAAAAAAAAAAAACGGACAACAAAATAGGAAAAACAAAAAACAAGGAAAAACAAATAGAAAACAACAACCGCAAAAAGTTAATGCAAATTATATATATTTTGCAGGGGGGGGGCTCTGGGTTATATCCTTAAGCTCATTAGCAGTTTGGCGACTTGAAGTGTGAAACTAAACCAAGTGGCCCAAGCCATGGGCATAAAAAACACTGCCACACTGCAGCAGCTCCCGCCTTTCCCCCCCATCTCTGACTGGCCTTCTCCCCCTAAGTTGTAGAAGCTTGTGGAAAATGTGTGCACAGCGGAAAAATTTTAAAAAGTGTTGCTTTTTTAATTTTTAAATAATTTTAAACATTTTAATGGGCCTATTTTGAAGAATAAAACTCACCAAGACCTTGTCAAAGGAATATAGAATCGTGTCTGTCATCAGATTTCTTTTGCTAAACAACTAGTTGGGAATTATAAGCCTTTTTTATATTTATTTTTATATGTTAAATAGTTTTATATATTTTATTGAGGCAATTTTATACAATATATATATCAAATATACCTTGTCAAAGGATTTTTCCTAGACATAGAATCGTGTTTGTCGTCAGATTTCTTTTGCTAAACAACTAGTTGGGAATTATAAGCCTTTTATATTTATTTTAAAATGTTAAATAGTTTTATACATTTTTTTTGAGGCAATTTAATAAAATATTTATGAAAAATACCTCAGAAAGGCTTTTTTCAGGACATAGAATCGTGTGTCAATAGTTTTCCTTTACCAAACAATCAGTTGGGAATTATAAGCCTTTCTTTTCTTATTTTTCTTATAGTTTTTCCTTAAAAAATCACTGATTTGCCTTTCCATATGAAATGTGAATGAGTTTCCTTAGAGACACAATATCCTTGAAGTTAGTTATCTTAGCGAAAATTGTATACAAAAAGTTCTTAAAAAATAAAGGGTATTATTTGTTGCGGCTATAAAAAATATACTACTTAATTATAATTAATTAAAGAGAAGTGCAAGTAAAGTACTCTAAAATACATTTAATTAGCTCGTGCAATTTTAAGTATTATTCATGTATTTATTTTATTTGTATTTTATTTTTTTTTTTTTTGCAATGTGTGCTAGGTTCATGACCCCTCGCAGGGGGTGGGGTGTGGGGCAGGTGTGGTGCCCCAAAGTGTGGCATGCAATTGTTGTGGGTGAGGCGGTGGTTTGGGGCAGAACATACCGAGTGGCTTGTAAAAGTTTTAAGTACTTGTACCTCGCACACACACATATGCCGATTATGGGTGTGTGTGCGGTTTTTGTTGTTATTTTTTTATATTATTTTTTTTTTTTTTGTGTAAGTTGCAACTTTTTTGCACGCCACACACACACACATACACACTTATGGCTGGCTGCTTTTGTTGTTACTTTTTGCCAGCAGTTATTGTTGTTACTGCTGTTGCATGCCACCAGTTTGCTTGCGAGACGTGCGAAAAAAAGCAACAACCAAAGCGGCGAAAAAAAAAGCAACAGCAGCAGCAAACAGAATTATTGTTGCCGCTTCTGTTGCCGTTTTTCCCCATCATCATCAATGTCAAAATTATTGTTTTTCCTGCCCGGGCAACCCCCTCCATCCTGCACACTCCATGTGAGTGCCACTTGAATGTTTTGCGAGTGGATTTTGCATATTCACTTGGCTCCTCTCGCATTCAATTGGTTTTTTTTTTCTCTCTGCTGGCTTAGTGAAATTTTGTTTCATTGATTCCATTGGTTTTTTTTTTTTGTAGTATTCGTATTTTATTCATCAAAAGTTCGAAGGTGCCTTTGTGAGAGGTTCTTTCGGACAAGGTCGTTGCTTGAATTAGGCAAAAATCTGTCAAAGGGAAAGGGTTTCGTTTTATTATTTGCTAGGATCTCTAATTAAATTCCCCTTGCCCAGCTTCCGTTTCAGATTGAATCTCACAACACACACATAAACACAATTTGCTGTTCAATTTCCACTCTCCACTTTAATTTCCTTCAATTTCCATATTTTCCCCTCTCGCCACTGACTTCTCTCTACGACTTGTCGCTGGCAATTAAATCGCTAAAGTAAATTGCGTGAAATCTTTCTTGTTTGGCGACGGCTCCCAGCTTGTTGCTGCGCTGTGACTTATCAATTAATTGAAATTGCTGTCTAAGCGCAAATAAATAAAGACTCCCCTCGCACACAGCTTGACAAACGAACACGTTTAGTGCGAATTCAGGGAAATAAAAGTCGCTGAATTCTATCTACAACAAAGTTTTTACAAATGTATATGAGAGACCCTCGAAGAAATCTATTAAAAAAATGTCAAAAATTATCAAGTGTTGACCCCAAAAAGGCAGAAGCAACACTGAGCAGAAAAGGAAGCTGATTATATTCGATTATTACAATTAATATATATTTATAATATAGAAAAGAGCTATAAAACTTTAATTATAATTAATATATATTAATAGTCAGGTCCCGCTGGTTAGCAAATTTATTGGCACAGCCTCTGCCAACACAAACAAAGCTCATTTGTACTTAAATTGTAATTTTTATAAATTTTTGTAGTCAAAACTAATATTCTATTTCTTAGACACCAAAAAAAACATTACTAACAAGTCAATGTATTGCCTGAAAAAAAGGTTGGGAATTTTAAGTGCTTTTGTAGAAGAATTTAGGAATTTGTTTAACAAACCAGAGAATCTGTATGATTTTTCTTTTTGTGCAACAAACGAGAGAATCTTTAGGAAGACACTGTGTGAGATGGCTTTGATTTAGCCAGTTTAAGGCTAATTATAAGTGGCAATATCCCAGAATTTCCCCAGCTCCTTGTACATGTGTAAGTTTTTTTTTTTTTACCATTTCAAACCCCCCTTCTAATGCTCTAATTGATGTCAGACTTTTTGTGTCCCGAAGGCGGCATGCGATAATGTGACAGACAAAAATATTTAATGACATGCCAAAGGACACACACAATGACAGGGAAGAAGGGTCAACCCCTGGGCAACCGCCTGTCAAAGTTCACTTGTTTAATTTTCATAAATAAAAATTTTCCATTTCCCCTTCATTTCATTTCGTTTCGCTTCGTTTTGGGTAAAAACTCAGCTGACGGCGACAAAACGCAATCAAAGTGCACTGGCCCTGACACAGCCCCTAAGAGCGAAGGACCAACTAACCAGCGAACCCCCTTTCCAACTCCAAATCTTTCCCCTTCCAAACGATGATCCCCCGCCTGTGCCGTAGGCTCAATTAAATGGGCGTGTCTGCCTCCCATTTTTTTCTATATATA
Source organism: Drosophila orosa (assembly GCA_018904745.1). NCBI lineage: Eukaryota > Metazoa > Arthropoda > Insecta > Diptera > Drosophilidae > Drosophila > Drosophila orosa. The sequence continues at coordinate 6,251 of JAEIIH010019717.1, read as the reverse complement.
TATATATTTTTTTTTTGTATATCCAAAGTTTTTCTCCAACTCCTACGCCAAGGAGTCATTAAGAGGGGGAAAAATTTTGTTACAGTGCAACCCTTGAGGGGCTCCACCATCTTGGAAACGTTTTTCATAATTGTGTTAAAATTATCGTGCCCTGCAAATGGGGGGGAAAATTGGGAGGGAATGGGGGTGGTAGTGGGCTGTGTTTAGTAAAATTATCGATGTGCTAAGTTGACAAATACGCGCAGGGGGAGAGGTAAAACCTCCCTTACCCTTGCCCCCTCTCTAAATTGCAAGTAATTTGCTTAGTAAGTTGGAAATTTCTTTAGACCCTTTGCTGCAATTTTCCTGCCGCCCTTTTTCTATTCCTATTTTTTTTTTGTTGCTACCAGAATTTGCTTGACAATTTTCAGTTTGATGAAAAATGCATAATAATTGGCATAGCGATGGTTGATACACACACACACACACGCCCCCTTTTTTTATTTTTTTTTATTTCTTGCCTCTCCTGATCCACGTAACTTTGTATATATGGGATATGGGAATTGCCGGCCATCGGGAGGTTCTTGGAAAATTCATGAGGCCGTTGGATAATTTGCGCGTAATTTGATTTCAAATTGATTTCGCCCGGGAGTTTATGGGAATATTGGTGGATAACTGCAGCTATGTACATATATATATATATTGGATATGGTATATATATGAAACCCATAATTATGGCTAGAAAATTCACAAAAGTTTAAAGTGAATGTGTGCAATTTACTACAAGTTTTTTTGTTTTTTTAGGGCAGCTTATATATCACCTGGGAACTATACAATCTGGACTGTAAAATAATGGGGATTCGGTAGATATTTATCTGATTTCTTGAGATATTTCTAGGGAGATCTGTTATGTTTCTGTGATCTGTTTCTATGTAATAACCACTTACTTACTTTACTTATTTCTTAGTGATTAGTTTTTGCTTACTATTCACCTGGAAACTAACCAATCTGGACTGTAAATTAAAAGGAATATGAATGATACTTTAGATATATTAAGGTTCCCCTCTGATTTCTAGAGACATTTCGGCGATCCATTCACATTTACTAACCATTCTCCTATGAGGTTCTGTGAAAAATGATTGTGTTATTTGGCTGATATGATCGTTATACCCATTAGTTACCCTGTGGCTTCATTTCATGGCTACTGTTTTTTATAATCCCTGAATGAGAATGCCTTTGTTATAGTCTGATCATCGCAAGACATCCGTTTCGATCATGGCCGACTGACAACCCTAACAAAAAAAAAAATAAAAAACCCTCCCTGTTGGTGACTATAAAATAAAATCAAATGAAAATAAAATAAAACCCGTTTCATTCAAACTACAATCCGCACCACCCAAAAAAAAAGAACGTATATACAAACGAAACCCCATAACCCAAACTCAAACCCAAAAAGCCAAAGCCGCAGCCAAAACTCAAATCTAAATCCGAAAACGGCGCTGCTTAAATTACAATAAAAATGTCATAAAAAATTTGAACAAATTAAAAAGACGGCAAGCGGTGGAGAAAACGAGACAGATAGGCATTTAAGTGGCGCATTTTGGTGGCTGTTAATTTAAATTGCATTTACGCCCACTTGGAATTAAATGGAAATTAATTTGACGAACACCAAAATTTCAGTTTTCTGTCCAGCTTTTCTTTTCTGTTTCTTTTTTTTTTTTGGCTTGGTTAATTAAGTGAGCGCTTCCGTCGCCGGTAAAAAAAAATAAAAAGAAAGAGGCCCCCACAAAAATAAAGCGCCCACGCAGCGGAAGTTGCAAGTTGGAAGTTGGAAATTGAAGCGCGGCGCTGTTAACTTGGCTTAATGGCTGCTGAGTTTTGGTCAGACAACCGCAAACAGCCGAAAATTGATGGTAACAAAATGCCGCTAAATGGTTTCGGTCTCTAATCGAGAGAATTCCGCTGTTTACACGCTTCGCTTAGCTAATGAGACGCCGCCACTAAGGCGGGGTAACTGATAAGCATAATGAGTGATCATCGCAGGTGCCGATTTTTGGGGAGGCGTTTCAAAGAAAAATTTGAAAATAAACGTAGAACCCAAAGAAACACTGAAATGAAACACTGCAACGATGGAATGAAACGGTGAAACGTGTGGAATGGAACACTGAAAATACCTTAAAATTGTCCATAAATCGATGGAACAGAGAAAACTCTAAAAAAAAAATATAAATAAAAGGAAAACAAGCACAAGAAACGCCTGGAATTCGAAACGGGCCGCCTTGAATCGCACGGAATGAAGGAATATTTAAAACGCATTTGCGGGCCTTCCAACATCTTTTGCGTTTCCCTTTTTCTTCTCTTCCCTTGGAACTTGGAAATGCATAAAGCAAACAACGCAAAATATGACAACCAAACAACGACAGCAACAACCCAAAACGATGACGATGATGACGTCCTTTATAATGAACAACATGAGTTCAGAAGAACCAAAAAAAAAAAAAAATAACACACAAAACCGAGCAGAAAAAGGAGAGACAGCGCAAAATAAAAAAAAAATATATATATATATATAAACTGAGCACAAAGAATGAAGCAACATACAAAAAATTAAACAACAAAAACAGGGAATACCAACAACAAATGCAGAATGCCCAGGCGACCAAACAGGAGCGAGCGAGGACGAAGACGAAGACGGAGACGGCGTCTTTTTGGCGCCAGAAAAATAACGACAATGCCTGACGAATGTGCGTGGAGTCTGCTGAAAAATCGGAGAAGAAAAGGGGGGGCTGTAGGGATCACAGCTACAGCAGCGGTAAATTTATAATAATTATTATTAATATTTATTTGTGTCGTGCGAGCCGTGTTTTTTTAAGGAGAGTAAAAGATTTTAAGGGATTTCATTTCCTCTTAAATTCTTAGAGCTGCTACTATCTTGACTCTGAGTGTGTCTTTTCAAGAACAATGCCTTCAAGTTGTTAGCTGGACATGTGTTTGGCATTGGCGCTCGCTCGCTCGCTCGCTGAGCAAAAAGGCAACGAAAAAAGCCGAGAAAAAGCAGAGAAAGTGATCGACAAACAAGAAGCAGATGAAGGAGAAGAAAGAGAAGCTGGAGAAGAGGCAGCAGCATCAGCAGCAGCATCAGCATCAGCAGCAGCGGAGACTAAAAGAAATGTCAAAAACAATGAGAACGGTCGAGTGAGTTTGACAAACATTTCCTAGATGTGCGCTGGCAGATCAAAGGAAACGGCGCCGGCAGAGCAGCAACAAAGTCAACGACAAACTTGCGCCATCCCGCTTTAATCAAATTAGCTCTCTCTTTCACTCAAAAAAAAAAAAATAAAAAATAAATAAATAAAATAAAATAAAATAAACCGAAAGCCTCCTTGTGATCTTTGCCTCTTTTCTCCACACACATTTCCATACATTTCTTCCTTTTGTCCTTAGATTTTGGTTTATTTTTTTATTCCCAAGCTTTTGTTTTATTTATATTTATTTATTTTTATTTGTATATACATTTTTTTGTATATTTTGTATACCCTTTTTTTTTTAGGGTCGCCTTTTGTCTCGTGGCAAATTCACGCGTTCGGGGCAAACTCGGCTTGGCTTTTAGCATTAGTTTACACTTGATTAGAACGCTAATTGGCCCAAAACCCCAGGCAAAAAAAAAGGGAAGAAAAAAAAGAAGAAGGGAACCCAATGAGCTGGGAAATTTTTCGCGGAAATGGGGTCTCCCCTGCCGTTTGATCTATGCGATATACCTGAGCCCGATCTTATCTCCAAGAGTTGATCAGACGTTTTGATGGTATTGACATTTTCCAGAAATTCTATAAATATCGTTTTCAGAAGCAGGTCACTTGGAGTTTCATTCACGAATTATATACTAAATATATAATAATTGATATTATTAATATATAATATTTTCATAATACAATAAGAAGATCTTCAAGTTTATTTTTACTTATCTGCAATAATGCGTGTGCCATGTGTGGCATAAATGTCAAAATACTGTTGCAGCAAATAAATAAATAAATAAATACAAATCTGGGGCCGAAAAGCAATGAAGTTTATTAACTTTTAAGTTACATTTGAAGTGAGTCAGGATTTTGTTTATTTACCTTGGCAGAAATGAATATCTGGCCATAGAAAAGAAATGTAGTTTTGCAGTCTTTAAATACTTACTTGCACACATCATATTTTATATATTATATGAAAATTGTTTAAATTTATTTCTCAAAATGCAATTCTTCTAGTCTCGTGTTTCCTCTACCCTTGCCCCTCGTTTACTCTTCTTTGTTCTCTTGGATTTTGCTTCTCTTTTTATTTTTATTTGTATTTTTTTTTGCTTTTGAGGCTCAGGCGACGCTTTATGAATTTTAAGTGGCAAAAATTGACGAGTTGCTTTGGTTTTATTTTTTCTTTATTATTATTATTGCTGGTATGCACATATCTCTCTCTCTCCCTCTCTCTGTGTGTGTTTGTGTGTATATTTATTTAATATTTTGTGGTCTGAAAAATTATACAAATTGTATGGGGCATTTGGTGGATCTTAACTGCTCTGCGTGTTTTGTTTGCCTGATTAAACTGCCAAGCACACACACAACACACAACACACAAAACCAAAAGCCAAACAGCTACAAGCTGTGGCACAGCCTACGTTTTTGGTAACACACACGAATTTATGTTGCCACTTGATTTTTATGAATAAAAATTCTTCTTATTTCGGCTTCGGTTTTCTGGGAAAATAAAAATCAAATTTATGTAGCACCTACACCATGGCCAGTCAGCCAGTCAGTCAGTCAGCCAGTCAGTCAGTCAGTCAGCCCTCCTCTGAGCTCCTTTGCCCCGTTGCCAGTTTTTCCTGTTGAGGGTTTTCCACGAGGGAAATTAACACGAAGCCAAAAGGCAATTACGCACGCACATCGACGGAGTGGATGGTGAGAGGGGCCCCACTGTGCACTCAAAGGTTACAGTGGGCCCTCGACAAATTCCTGCTCTGGTCTTTAATTCTTTGCTGGCGAATCTACTTTTTATTTTTGGAGAACATAGTGCATATTTTACTATTAAAAACTTTGATATTTGATAGCTATTTGAAAATGTTCTACTACTTCTGGAATGACCACTGTACTGCCTGTTGTTGTTGCCGCCTTTAGGTGTCAATGACGTGCGCTATCAGTTTCCATTCATGCCCAAGTCTCGTTGTTGCAACAGCAACAAGAGCGTCATTCCCCCAACAACACCATCAAAAACAATGCAGCTAACAGCTTTAGGAAAAAAAAAAGGAAACAATTACACTTAAAAACTCAACAATAACTAGACCAAAAAAAGACTGCGAAAAGTGGAGTAATAATAACATCAAGAATGAGAACTAGAACTATAAAACTATAGAACAGATCTATAATTATACCAACAACTTGAAATAAACAACAGCTTTCTTAGTAACTATTCAGAAAAATAGGTCTGAAATTAAATCAACTCACCAAGAATTGGCAAAAAAAACTAATCCGCCATCAAATATTTTATTAATCTATCGATTAATCGATCATCACAAAACCAAAGACATATTAATTTTGAATCGGAGATCTTTTCTGTGTTTAAAATTAAAAGTAAACACTTACAAAAATTAAAAAATTAAAGTACAATTTTATTTTTAATTTCTTTTCATATTTTATTATTTATTAATAGGGTTTTTAATTGTAAATATTTGCCTTGTGGCCTTCTTATGCTTCCAAGATCTGAAATATTTGGACTTTCTAGAACTTTAAATTAAAAACGATATAACGTATAATCAAAGTGTAAAAAAGCCAAAAATGCATTAATTTTATATTGGAAAGCTGTTCTGTGTTAGTTTTTATTAAGTTAACAAATCTGCATACGAAATTAATATTTATTATTTTGAAAAAGTAAAATTTTAACCATATTTTTCAACAAAAATGTGTAAAAATGGGTAAATATTTTTTTTCCTGGCATGGCCAGATTGACTCTCCTGCTGATGCTGATCAAGAATATATATGATTTATAGGGTCGGAAATTACTCCTTCACTGCATTTCCAGCTTCTGACTAAAATGTTGATACCCTGCAAAAGGTATAGAAACACACCAACACACCAAGGACCTTACCAACAATTACACCAACCAAGGAAGAGCAGAACGGCAATTACAACAGCGTTCTCCTTCCTTTCACACCCCTTTGTGTGTGTGTGTGCAGTCAATTAACAGCAAACAAAAGTTTTGCAATCTCCGCTCTCTCTTTCTCACACCTTTTAGTGGGTGGC
>JAEIIH010019713.1:0-16232 GCA_018904745.1 Drosophila orosa | reverse complement strand
AGATGTATTTTGGGTTTTTCTATTTCTATCTAATCGACTTAATCGATGTTTTTTGCTAAAAGATCGAAAAAAGTCGATGCATTGAGAAACAAATTTTTTCCCATCTCTAATACTGATGGTCTTTTTAAAAACAATTTAAATCTGATTACCAAATTCTTATCAGTAAAATAATCACTGAAAAGATAAAGAAGATACTAGCGAACAAATACAGCTGAAATTCCCCAAGATTTACATTTTAAATACAAAAAACTAGTAGAATTTGTATCTCAATCAAGTGTACTTACAACACCTCATCTCCGCTTTTTGTGTTTCTTATATAACATCAACTTTCTATCTTTGATTTGCAGCTCCTCGCCAGCTCCAAGCAGTACTTGCGACCATTGAGCAGCGCCGTCATCAGCCAGAGCCAGACCTTGGCCGCTCAGAACACAACCCCAGTTGCACTGCTGCCACAGATCCGGTCATTCCAGACCTCGCCAGTCACCCGTGACATTGATTCGGCTGCCAAGTTCATTGGTGCTGGTGCTGCCACAGTCGGAGTTGCTGGATCCGGTTCGTATTGGTTTCGTTTTTGTCATTCATTTAAATCTTCCCCATCGTCCAGGGGAATCTCCAGAGTCCAACGCCTACCTTGGCCGCTCTTACCAAGTCAGTTACAATCTAGCATCTGGGGCACACACAACGAGTATCTGATTACTCTTCAAATTCATTGCCCCGGGAAGGTCTGAGAATTGGCCAAAGTCTCCATTTGTGGCGAGACTTTCATTTCCCAGCAGGAAACCTGTGTGATTGCAGGGCGAAAGTACCAGAAATTCTGTGGCCAGTGTGTTGCCGTTGCCCACCAGCGACCGCCGCCTGGCTTCATTGAAAGCTTTCGTGGCCAGCCGTTTAAGTGCGATGTGCTTGCTGCCTCCTCGAAGGCAGAACTCAATTCAGACTAATCTGTGACTGACTTAACAGGCGACTTGAGAGGCAAAGGGCATTGGAGGAACCCCTGTAGATAGAGAGAGCTGTGTTCATGCTTGAAAATCTCCAAAAAGGAAGGATAAGCACAGCTTGAAGCTTCGGCTTTCAGACGAAGATCATCTTTCATTGTTTATGCTTTCAACTTGAGACTAATGCCTTGTTTTCTCTTCCCTTCTCTCTATTTATTTCTTATAAACGACAACGAACCAATGCAACAGGTGCTGGTATCGGAACAGTATTCGGTTCCCTCATCATCGGTTACGCCAGGAACCCATCGCTGAAACAGCAGCTGTTCTCCTACGCCATTCTGGGCTTTGCCCTGTCTGAGGCCATGGGTCTGTTCTGTCTTATGATGGCCTTCCTGCTGCTCTTCGCCTTCTAAGCGCGCGCACTCATCATCGAATGCTCGTCCTTGTTTCCTGCAATCGTCGTGCGTGCGTCCATGCGAGTGTGTGTCCTGTCTGTCGTCTGTCAATCGATTTGGCAGTTGTGGCGGGCGGGCGTGCAGCCGCATCCGCATACCAGCGGTGGCAGAGCGAATGAATAGTAGTAATCAACAATAAACAACAACCAACAACCAACAACAAAACTTCAACAACAACAACAACCAGAACAAACCAACACCAATGTTCGTTTTTTCGATTATTATTGATAAAAATGATTGAATAATTGATAGCAAACAAGAACATCCTGTACCACTATCTAATTATAAATACCAACAACCACATAATATATGTAATTTTGTTTTTAAAAAACATCCCGAGAACGCAGGAGGAGACGAGATCAACCCCGAACGAAACACACACGTACTTTAAGTTGAACAACAATGCGAGGAGGCAGGAAATTGGATGGCAGCACATTCACGAACGCGATTGTAACGAAATGAAAACGAACGGAAGATTAAAATTAGATTTTAATTGAAGTTAGCTCACCTTCAGTCCCAATTACACACAGCCGCTGATGGAGTCCAACAACGCACCCACTGGCTGAAAATCCGGCGAGGAATCCAACACGTCCCCGCACCAAGGCTCTCTCTCTCCCCCCCGAAGTTCTTGGACAAACAAATAACCAGCGGCAGGCCATCAGACGTGGAGCGAACCCTTCGAACATCTTGGATTTTTGAGGCCGAGTGGCTGCTGGCGTTGGACGTAAATCTGGCGGAGTGTGTGTGTGTTGTGGACTGAGCGCGCGTTTTGTCTGGTTCTGCAAGACTTTATCGATTTTATGTGGCGTGTACTGAGAGAAAAACCCCATTTGTTTTGAGTATTTTTCTTATTTTTGTGTATTGAAAGAAAATCAGTTTCCTTAATATAAAAGCAGTTGATTTTTTTTTATTGCCACTTAATATTTACCATGATTATGTACCAAAAAAAGTTGAGCAAACGAGCGGAGCTGAATTGTGAAATAAAGGAATAATGAATGTGTAAAGGAAATGGAAATTGTTTTATTTAAAAATGATTTTGGAAAGGAAATTTTGCAGAAGTCATCTTATCAGTATTTGAAAATTTATATTTCGTGCGCACAAATGCAACTCTGTTTTTCTAGTAGTAATCGACCTAAGGCACCCTGTTATTACCGATAACATTTGCAGACTAGACTGCCATCTCTTGACTGTTGCCACAAGAGTTGAGCAAACGAGCGGAGCTAAATTGTGAAATAAAAGAATAATAAATGTGTAAAGGAAGTGGTATTTGTAAATGATTTTTGGAAGATATATTATCAGTATTTAAAAATTGATATTTTCTGCGCCCAAGTACAACTCTGTTGTTCTAGTACTAATCGACCAAAGGCCACCCTGTGATTACCGATAACTGTCTAGACTACCATCTCTAGACCCTTGCCACACGTGTGTTTACGTTTTGAAAACTCTTAGTTTTTAGAGATTTTCTCATGGATTTTGCCAAGAAAATACTTGGCAAGTATGGCTGGAAGGAGGGCGAGGGATTGGGCAAAAACAACACCGGCATTGCCGCTCCCCTCAAGGCCAGCTTGAAGTTCGACAACGCTGGTTTGGGTGTGGATCGAGCCCAGGAATTCAATGACCACTGGTGGGAGCGCTGTTTCAACGAGGCGGCCAGCAATGTAGATGTCCAGGTGCAGCAGAATGGCAAGATTACCACCGGCCGCAAGGAGGGCGAAGATGCTGTGGAGATATCCACCAAGGCGTTCTCCGCCCGCAAGCTGAAGAGAGCCAAGGAGCAGCATGCCAGCGATGGCAAAGCCACCTACGACAACTTCCTGCAAACAGCTCTGCTTACCCAGGGCGGCGGTGAGGTGGAGAACACAGAGCGCATTCGGGTGGAGGACATAGCAGTGACCAAGGTGAGCGTCCTAACAGACGAGGAACTGTTCAAGGCCTGCGGTGGACGCACAGCGCACAAGGGAGCGCGGCACGGTCTCAAGTTGAGTGGAAAGATTGCACGCTTGGAGCAGCAGGAGCAAGAGTTGCTGGAGAAGATGCAAAGCAAACTAAAAGCTGCAGAGGAGCAAGCGGCAGCGCAAAAAGAGAAGAAAAGGAAGGAAATGAGTAAAGAAGAGTCTTTTGTTGAACAAGAAAAGAATTTGGAGTCTACGGAAGCCTCTCCAAAGACAAAAAAGAAGAAAAAGGATAAAGCAGAAAAGTTAGATGTTACAGAAGTTGTTGAAGTTACAGAAGAACAAACGGAGGAGCCACCCTTAAAATCCAAAAAAAAGAAAAAGAATAAAGCTGAGCAAGTGCCTGAGGAAGAATCTACTGAGAAAGCCGAGCCTGTAAAGTCTAAAAAGAAACGAAAGACGGAGAACACTGTAGAAGAAACCGAAGTCCCCGTCAAACCCAAAAAGAAGAAAAAGAACAAGCAGGCAGAGGAGCAGTAAATATAAGTTAGGCTTAGCATAAACTTAGAGAAATGTAAATTATAAACTAAATAAAAATCCAAAAGGAAAAGCAATTACAAGACTACATTTTTTTGCACATAAAACTGTATGTATTTATAGTTCTAAAAAATCTATACACGGCGCGGGGGCTTTGTAAAAACTAAAGTTAACGTTTTGGTCACCTAATTATATAGCCACGAAAATCCTGTGATCACTTTCTGCCCTTGGCCTTGATGCGCCGCGACTTGCCCATTCGCTTGTTGACCGAAGCTCCCGCTTTGACGCCTCGTTGGCGCCGGGACGAACCCTTCTCGCCATCCAAACCCGCCGACGAGGACTTGGTATTCCGCTTCATGCCCTTCTTCTTGCCACCAAAGCCGAACTTCTTGTTGCGCTTCTTGCGATTGTCGGCCGACTGCTTTTGTTTGGACTCCAAGGCCTTGGCATCCTCCAGGAAGTCGAGGTTCTTCAGCTTGCCCTTGCGGAACTTTTTCAGCTTGTCCAGCATCTCCTTCTTCTCGGTCTCGCGCTGCACCTTGGTCTGCTTGGCCAGCATCTTGCCCATCTTGCGCTGCTCGCGGATCTGCTTGATGCGCTCGGACTTGGCCTGTCCCTGCTGCTTGGCCATCAGATTGGCGCGCACCTTCTGCATGTGCTCGTCGGACTTGGCCATTTCGGCAAAGTAGTCATCGGGACGGCGTGTCTTGATGCCCAGCTCGTGCAGGCGGGGAATGCCCTCGAGCACAGCCGTTTGGGCCTGTCGATGGAAGAGCATTTCGCGCTTGAAATCGTTTAGGACGGGATCTTCTTCGGGACGAATATAGGGCAGTTTATGGTTGCCCTTGAACAGATTAGCGCGCTTCTGTTCATGCTTTTCCAGCTGAATGGCCAGCTCGGGGGCCAAGGCGGCCAGTGTGTTGACCATGTCCAGGCGCTCCTGCCATGGCACCTGCAGCCGAATGGCCTCTGTTTTGGCCAGGAGTTTGGTCTGAAGAAAGATTGTTAATGATTAGGGATCATGGGATCTTTGATTTAACTGTGTACTTACCACATCATTGACTCTGTCACGCTGCTTGCCATCAAACTCCACATTTAAACCGGGCTTCAAATCGCCACGCTCAAAGGCTGCTTGCAGCTGCAGATTTTAAATCAAATTTCAAGTGTTTGCTGGGTATATATCCAAGTTTAATCACTTACCTCCGCATCGGAGTTATCCCCCGAATCGTAGCCAGAGCCGCTGTCCTCCATTTCAAAGTCGGACATTCTTAAATTAGGTAAAATCTAGATTTGTAAATTAAGAAAACAATTTCAACACGTGCGGCCAGCTAGAGGTGGACCGATTAAATTGCTGAGCAGACTATCGTTATCGGTTGAGTGAGCTCTGATGTTTTAAAAATTTATTTGTTTGTTGTTAAACTACATTAAAAATAAATTAATTGAGATAAATAGAAAGATGCTTCATTATTATCCTTCATTTTAACTTAATTTGTAATGTGGTAAAAACATCGATATATATCCCACCTTTAGTTAACTAATAAATCGATATCGATGTTAAACCTATCGCTGGCTGGCTTCGCTTTTAAACACTTGCCGGCTTTCTTTTGTTTAATAACTTTTAGTACGAGCCTTAGAAAATGTCTGCTAATCTGGCGAATGTGTACGCGGAGCTGATGCGTCGCTACGGCGAGACATATACCATTACCTACGGCCCACCGCCCACCTATTTGGCCAGCATAGCTGGAGCTGCGGAGGCGGGAAAAAAGATAGTGTTGCTTTTTAGGGAGGAACGCAGTGGTGCCGCTGCTGCCAGGATTCGAACCACGCCTGTCAAGCGGGAGCGTAAGCTAGAGGGCACTTCGGAGCTGGATCTCACAGGAAGTCCCCTCAAGGATGACTGTGAAGTGGAAGCCATTGGGGATCAGTCGCTGGATCTGCAGCTGGATGACAAGAATCCCTGGAAGCTGGAGGAGGAGTTCCACCGGGGTGTGCCTGCGGACAAGGCGAGGTCCATTATGTGTCGAGAATCCTTCCAGCAAACCGAGGGCCTGGGATCCGTGTGGTTCCTGTGCGACGCCCAGGACTTGGCTCAAACGCAGCTGCTTCAATACGAATTCGATAAGACGCACTTCTCGCGGGGAGTTCTCAGCTATCAAGGCGTCTTGCCAGCTTACATGGTGACCTCACAGTCCCTGGTGCGTCAACATACCCCTGCCGGTGGCCATCCACAAGAAACTATCGTTGAAAACAACTACATGGTGAACTCCAACATGATGCTGCGCTGTTCCTTTTCCACCAACGCCCCTCTGCCGCTCTTGATCAACCTGCATGACTGCGAGGTGGCTCTGAATAACACCTTCCGCGTGGGTGACTGCAGTCCCCTGACGCAGGACTTTATGAATCAGTTGCGCATTTTGGTTTACATACGCGAGGACATTGTCAACTATCACAAGGATGTGCAGCAGGGTATTGCCAGGGATCCCAAGTATCGTTGTGGCATTGGCATTGACATGGAGGAGTTACGGGAGGCAATCAACAAGACCATGACGGATGTGTCGGGCTTCACGGATCTGCCCAGCCATGGCCTGGGGGGAGAGGCCGATATCGAGGATGTAGTGCATCGAGCCAAGATCCGTAGGATCACTGATCTCACTGACAAGCTGTGGGAGCTGCTCAAGTGTAAGATTAACTTTAATATAGAATTTCTAGACTGTTTCTTCAATTTGTTGTGTTTTCAAAAGACTTTTTCAAGTCTCTCCTCACTTGGTTAATGGTTTCTCTTTTTATTTCAGGTTGCGACTCTTATAAAGACCTCAAAATGGCCTTCAACATGCTCTTTCAATGCGCCGCTCGCTGTAATATTGTGGCAAGTTCACTTATAATACTCTCTTTAGCTTTTTCCTAATAAAATTTACCTTTTAGAACACCCCCACGAATAAGAATCGCCTGGCCGAGATCATCAAAGAGCTGGCCAATCGTCGCTTAGCCATGCCTTGTCTTAGTGGTGCTGAGCCCCTGGAACTTCTTTTAGAGATTGGCCTAGAGAAGGTTTACAAGGACTACGAGTTCATCTACACCGAAAGCAAAATGTGCAGCACCAACCTGCTGAAACACACAAGCGAGGTGGCGGCGGCTTCATGCGATGATGATGACTCACCGCAGAATCTGCCACAGCTGCGAAAATCCCTGCATAACGCGGTCAGGGGAGATCCCAACCCCGGAGCGAGTGGAATGCGCAAGACATTGCTGCACCACAACGGGGCTGACAAGTCGGGGAATGCAAAGTATGCCGGCCAGGATGACAACGAGGCGGGCTTTAAGAACAGTCATTTCGATGAGCACGAGAGCATGGAGCGGGTCTCCAAGCTATTTCAAATACACTGCACTTTGGAGCATCTGCTGATGATACAAGTGCACCTCAATTTGCCCAATGGTATAGGGGATTTGGGAAACTTTCTCTGCTTGAAATAAATAGGTAAACTTTTATATTTCCAGCTTATAGCGATATCTGCTCCAAGCTGCTTAAGAAAACCCCTCGCCTGCTGGAGGCCATCGATGACCAGCTGAGTGATGTGATGGACATTAGTCTCTCTGCTCATTGTGTTGCCTCTCATTTGGATGGCAAGGAGCCCTACTCGCGTCAGATAACCATGCGATCGTCTAATAAATTTCGCGAATTGAAGACCACTTTTTATTACAACTCTGACAACATTTGTCCGCCAAATCTGGCCGAGTGTTTTCAAAGCGATGGTGAGCTTAAATGTGAGCAAACTGTGTAATACTTCTTCTAATATTTGTATTGTTTTTCAGACAAAAAACTGGTCAAAGAGCGTACCTATCATTCCTGGTTGTATCGTAAGATTCGCACACTTCAGTGATTGCATTTATTTGTTATATTAAGTGTCACTTTTTTTTCCAAGAAGTCAATTCAATTGTTGTTCATAAAAAGTGAATTGTGTATGCATTTTAACTTAAATTATATCTTAGATGTTACAAAATAAACATATTTAAACCCATTTAAACCCTAAAATGTATGCCTAACATGCCCTTTATTTCCAAATGTTACAAAATAAACGTATTTAAACCTATTTAAACCCAAAAATGTATGCTTAACCTGCTCTTAATACCTGAATACAATATAAAAGTATATATTGTTATATTCCTATTAATCTATAAACCTTTTTCACGTTTTCCTGCAATTGTTTGGGCTTGTTTTACACAATGCTTTTCACGCCATTTGCAATGCTATCCATGCTTTTCCTGCGAACCCCCAAAAAACACAGCCGTGCACACCGAAATCATGTTAAACGAATTCGTACAAGTTTTAAGCCGAACCAGAGGCTGTTGCCGTTGCATTGGGGCAAAAATCTAGACACAAAACCCCCACCGAAATCCGCTTCCGCCCTGCTCGCACTTTTATTGCCGTGTTTTCTGGTTAAACATATTCTAAACAAAGGCCAGATCCGCGAGCATTTTGGCCAATAGCAAGCTCAGTAATGTTGCAAAATGAGGCAACCAAGAGAGAGAGCGACAATGGGGATATTGGGGTAAACAGTGTGGCAAAGGCATCTCGGCGCCGTCGACTATTCACGATATGTTACAATCCAATTAGCCGGGTGCGCCACTTGGCCAAGACGAGCGATACTGGTCCCCGTTGTCGATTGATTTGCATTTTGTCAGACGTGCGTGGAACGCGCTGCGGTTCGGACGTGTTTTTTCTCTCCTTGCTCTAGCCCTGCTCCTCGGACCAACTTTCGTTTAACGTTTAAACACAAGGAGCCCGAAGGATTATTACGCGAGTGTCCTGCGCAGGAGCTGCAACAAATCAACTTGATCTGTGGAAAGTGGACAGTGGACAGTGTGTGTGGCAGTTAAATTGAATTAAGTCCATTCTAAATGCCAATTATCGCGAGTACCTAATCCAATTAACCACAAAATGGTGTGTATTAATTAGCCAACGAAATGTTAACGCATCCTGCATAATCAAATCAAGTTTTGCCAGTCATAAAAAAGGACACTCGATAGGCTGTGCGAGTAGCCCTTGAAGTGCTTAACTCAACTCTTGCGGCTTAGCGAAGCCCTAGAGAAGACTGACTGGATTTAATTCCTGTGAAACGAGAGATACCCCTTTTGGTCTAAGAATCATCCCTGAACTTTTTGCCAAGGATAATTAAGTTTTTATCCTCTTGTCGAGGTGTTTTGACACTCATTTTCTAGAAGAGATGGTGGATGATACGATAAACTTTTTAAAGCAAAGAGAAGCCAAGTTTACAGGGGCTTCGAGGAGTTTTTTGAGTCTCAATTTAGTATTTTATTTGAAAGCTAGTTAGTGGCTTTAATTTTTTATGTTCAAATTTACTTTTATTAATAACAAAGTGATAATATTTTATTAAATAAAATATCCTCTTGTCGAGGTCTTTTGCCTCTCATTTCCTAGAAGAGATGGAGGATATACTATACACTTTTTACAGGCCAGAAAAGCCAAGTTTACAGTGGCTTCGAGGAGTCTTCAGAGTCTTAATTTAGTATTTAAAGTGGAAGCTAGTTAGAGGCTTTAATTTTGTATCTACAAATTTACTTTTATTAATAAAAAAGTAGGTAATAATATTTTGTTAAATTAAATATCTCAAACCTAAAACCTAGAAGACATTTCCTAAAAGAGATTTGGGAATCAATAAACTTTTTAAAGGGTAGAAAAGCCAAGTTTTACAATGGCTTCGAGGAGTCTTTAGAGCAGCTAAGGGCACGCTGTGGCTCAATTTTCTCACGCTGCTCGAACCGTTATCTTTTTTCGGAGGCAGATATCTGAAACCCAAGCTCTGAAAACGTCATCTTTTCTTTCTATTAGGGCCTCGAATTCTTCTTTAAGTTTGGCTATGCCTTCCTGACAATAACCCTCATGATCATGATCTGGATGTCGCTGGCCCGTGCCTCGATGTTCGACCGTGAAATGGAGGAGACGCACTACCCTCCATGTACCTACAATGTGATGTGCACCTGCTCCAAATCCTCAACGGATCTGGGGATAGTGCACTGCAAGAATGTTCCGTTTCCCGCACTGCCGCGCATGGTGAACCAATCAAAGGTGAGTGAGTTTTGTAATTAAAAGTTAATTTGTAGGGCAGGGATGACTGAATTTGAAATCAAAACATGTTATTGCTTACTCTTAGACATTTTTTCAATTGATTTTAAGTCTAGTTTTGAGTTATTTGCATATTTATTAAGCAAATATTATTATTAAAATCCTAATTAATGTCTACATGCTTAAATACTCAGGTTTTCATGCTGCACATGGAAAACACAGGTCTGCGCGAGATCGAACCGTACTTCCTGCAATCGACGGGCTTGTACCGCCTTCAGATCTCGGGGAATTACCTCACCGAGATCCCGGAAGATGCTTTCATTGGGCTAGAGCGGTCGCTGTGGGAACTGATCCTGCCGCAGAATGATTTGGTGGAGATGCCCTCGAAATCGTGGCGGCATTTGAAGAAACTGCGCCACCTAGACCTGGGCTACAATCACATAACGCACATCCATCACGACTCGTTCCGCGGACTGGAGGACTCACTGCAGATGTTGATTCTGCGCGAGAACTGCATATCGCAGCTATCACCGCACAGCTTCTCGGGGCTGCTGATCCTGGAAACCCTAGATCTCAGTGGCAATAACCTCTTTGAGATCGATCCGAATGTGTTTGTGGATGGTATGCCACGATTGACGCGCCTCCTGCTAACGGACAACATCCTCTCGGAGATCCCCTACGATGCTTTGGGGCCGCTAAAGAGCCTGAGGACCCTGGACATCTCCCACAATGTGATTTGGTCGCTCAGTGGCAACGAGACCTATGAAATTAAGGCCAGCACCAAGCTGAATCTGGATAATTTGCATCTGGAGTACAACCACATTGAGGTGCTGCCGCCCAACTCGTTCAAGTACTTTGACACCGTGAACAGGACCTTTTTCGATGGCAATCCCATTCACAAACTGAGGGTATGTCAATCTTAATTCTAACTTAATAAATAATAAACTGAGGGCTTAAAATATATTGCATAAACTCGTTTTACTTCGCAGGAAGATGCCTTTAAGCCCGCTCGAATCAGGGAGATTTACATGCGCTACTGCGGCCTCACGAATATCTCGGTTCAGGCCTTTGACAGCCTGGTGAATAGCCTGCAGATCCTCGACCTGTCTGGAAACAATCTTACCAAACTGCATCACAAGCTCTTCAACAATTTCGATGTCTTGAGGTGAGTCGAAAACACCTCTATACTTTGTTGCTACCCCGGTTGCCCTCAAAAACACAGTGCTCACACACACGAGGGGGCCTAATCGGATTGTCTAGGGGCTTCACTCCATTCCCTCCATGCTGTTTGTGGGCTAAGAGTGTGACCCGATTTTAAAGAACCCGCGGAGAAGGGAAAAGCCGCGCCAACCAGGCAATTGTGGAAAAAACAGGCGACACTGAAGGAAAAGCTTAGCCATAAAAAATATAACAAATTTAAATCAATACATTAGTTGGCAAAAGCTTTTTCGTTTGTTATGTGAGAAGGGTTTCAAGGGAAAGGAATACATGATTATTGTAATAAATAAACCGAGTTTATATATTTATACATTTTTATTACAGGGTCATCAGCATGCGGGACAACAAGATCAAGATCCAGAAGCCCACCGAAACCTTCAATGCCATGCACTACACCCTCCTGAAACTGGATCTCAGTGGGGACCGCAATGATCCCACAAATCTGCAGACTCTGCGCAAGTAAGTCAACCCCACAGCACTGAGAGAATATCCTGCTTCCCACACACTCGCACGCACCCCTTACCCCATTACCACTCTTCTATTTATTTACACAAAAGTATGACCAGAATGCGGAACATGCGCTCGCTGTCGATCTCGCGGATGGGCTCCTCCTCTTTGGGACCGGAGGACTTTAAGGACTTTGGCGTGGAGCTGGAGGATCTGCAGATCACCAGGGCCAGTCTCTCGGGTATACAGTCTCATGCGTTTAAGCATGTGAGAGGCCTGAAGCGATTGGATTTTAGTGAGAATGGAATTTCTAGCATAGAGAACGATGCCTTCCATGAGGTAAATGGGTTGTGAGATGGTTACTTGTATATTTTATTACAATTTTGATATTTATTGTGCACCTTAGATTGGTCACTCTCTGATCTCCCTGAAAATGTCCCATGGCTACTCGGGCAGCGCTTTGCCGGCTGAGGCCCTGAGGCACCTCACCTCTCTGCAGGAACTGGACTTTAGCAACAATCATATTAGCAGCATGAGTGACACCAGCTTCCATTTTCTGAAAAATCTGCGTTTGCTGGAGCTGCACGACAACCGCATCGAGCAGGTGTCCAAGGGCACCTTCCAGGGTGACATCCACTCGAAGCTGGAGGAGATCTCGCTGCGTTTTAATCACCTGACTTCGATGTCAACGTATACCTTCTTTGATTTGGAAGCATTAAGAAAACTGCATTTGGATGACAATAAGATTGATAAGATTGAGCGAAGGGCCTTCATGAACTTGGATGAACTGGAGTATTTGAGTTTGAGGGGCAATAAAATCAACAATTTGGCTGAGGAATCCTTCCAGAACTTGCCGAATTTGGAGATACTGGACATGGCATTCAATCAGTTGCCCAACTTTAACTTTGATTACTTTGATCAAGTGGGAACGCTGTCCAATTTGAATGTGAATGTGAGCCACAATCAAATCAGGCAATTGATGTACAATTCATCGTGGAGTGGACGAAATGAGCATGGTAAATAAATAGTATTATAGTAAATATATATATAATAAACTAAAAATAATGCTTGATAACTAAACATTTATTTCAGGCGGCATGTACCACTCGAATATCAAGATTTTGGATCTCTCCCACAATAACATTTCTATTATTCACCCGGGCTACTTCCGTCCGGCTGAGAATTCATTGACCCATCTGCATTTGGGTTATAATTCGCTGATGGTTGGTATTTCTCTAGGTTATATCTACATTTTATATATTATTTGTATTACTTTATCCTTGCAGAACACCACTCGTGATGTCTTTGGCAATATGATAAACTTGCAATGGCTGGATCTTAGCTACAATTGGATCCATGAGCTGGACTTTGATGCATTCAAGAACACCAGGCATTTGCAGTTGGTGTATTTTGGCCACAACTATCTCAGCGATATACCGCAGGATATTTTCAAGCCTGTCCAGGGTCTGCGAATCGTTGACTTTTCGCACAATCATCTGCGTGGCCTGCCCGACAATCTCTTCTACAATGGAGGAATGGAAAAGTGAGCTCATATATCATATATCTAATGAAACTCAAACGATGTTTATTTAATTTAGATTGGATGTGTCGCACAACATGCTGTTGAAGATCCCCTCCTCGTCGCTGTCAAGCTTGGCTGCCCTGACTCTATGCGAGTTGCATTTGTCCAATAACTTTATCTCCACCATTCACAGCATGGATCTTTCTAATAAGTTTAGGGTGAGTAGGGATAATATTTAGTAGCTATAATTTTAATTAATAAAATATATTTTCCAGTCCCTTCGCTATTTGGACATCTCTTACAACTACTTGCTGCGCATCGAAGACGCCGTCTTTGCCACCATGCCCAAGCTGGCTGTCTTAGATCTCTCTCATAATCGGGATCTCAAGGTGATGGATAAGTCCTTTATGGGTCTAGAGAACTCGCTGATCAAGCTGGGATTAGAGAATGTTTCCCTAAGCACTGTGCCCGAGATTCGTCTCAAGTTCCTGCGTGAATTCCGTTTGGGCTACAACGAACTGCCTTCGATTCCCCAGGAGTTGGCCACCAATATGTCCAATCTGCGCATGCTGGACTTATCCAACAATGATCTGACCAATGTGCCCTTGATGACCCAATCTCTGCCACATCTAAGGTGGGCCTAGATCATATTTTATGTTTATTGAGCAGTTCATTAACTAAATAATTCTCTGATTAGACGTCTGATGCTGTCTGGCAACCCCATCACCTCGCTGAACAACAACAGCTTCGATGGCGTCAACGAAGATCTTGAGATGCTGGATATATCCAATTTCCGGCTACACTATTTCGAGTACGGCTGCCTGGACTCGTTGCCCCATCTGCGATCCTTGAAGCTCACAGCTTACTCTCACATTGAGCACTTTAATATTCCATATTTGCTGCGTCATCACTATAATATTCGACAATTGTGGATCGAAGCGCCGCAGCCTTTTACGAGGATTATCAAGAAGGGTTCTGGACCCACCCTGGAGATGCAGACCCTTTGGCTGGGCAATCCCACTGATTTGCAGCGCGAAATGGAGGGTCATCTGCCCTCCAAGTTGACCAACATCACGTTCAGTGGTCCGCAGTTTAGTAATCTGCACGAACGTGTCCTGAGGGTGGGTTTATTATTATTTCTTTAATTATATCTATTATTAATATATTTTGTTTAGGGCATGCGTTCTCCCTATCTGTACATGCAATTGTTCAACACCTCGCTGCAAGCCCTCCCACCGAATTTCTTCAAGTATATGGGCCGTGTTCGTAACATTTCCCTGGATATACGTTATAACAATCGCAACCTGAAGAAGATTCCCAATCCGAATACGGGAGCTGTGCCCTATCTGCCTAACAGTGTGTTCCTCACCGACCTGAAGATGTCCCACACGGATCTCAACTGCGATTGTGATTTGGGGTAGAGATCAATACTATATCCTATTTCCTCTAAGCTTTATTTATTTCCTATTATAATTTTCAGTTGGGTTGAGTTCTGGCAGCGTAAGAGGCGCCAGTATATTTGCTCTTCACAAACCTGGACCGACACTGTCTTCCGCACTTTCATGAACTCACCGTGCCAGGTTTACGGACGGCATAACTGCGATGATCATGACGATGATCTAAGGGAGACACGCTGCGAAAACAAAGGAGGTCAACAGCTCATGGAGGTATTTTAACAAGTTATAAAGTATATTATTTATATAATATATTGTATATTGTACTTGTAGGCCCTGAAATTTGATTTGGAGTGCGGCTGGGATAATGCCAATTGCCGGGAGGCCGCCTTTGTGGTGGTCATGGTGTGCGTGGCCATGGTCTTCTGGATGTGACTTCTGCACTTTGCATATAAGACGTCCACCGACTTTTATAGCATTCTAGAGCAGGTCTATGGCAGGCAGGTCGTCTAAGTCCTGCCATCAGATGTCTAGAGTTTAAGCTTGATGAAGAGACTTTGGCCACTTTTGACTCCTTTCGCAGTTAGTTGTTTCTCTTCCGTAGACCTTCTCTCACCACTCCGCTGTGTAGCGTCAATCTTTAGGTCCTTGGTAACGCCTTATATGTAGTAATCCTCATGAAAACTCACTCCACAATCCACACTACTTTCAGCACACTCACCTCACCTTTCTGTCTGACATGTATGTATATTTTTGTAGTCCTCGATTCGAATTCCGAACCATATGTAATCTCCAGCTATCTTGTAACCACCTCTGACTTAGCCCACGAATATTTTCTGTACTTCTTTTTTATAAGTTAGGTCACTGCTTAAACGCTGCTTAAACAATTCCAAAATGAAAGTCTGTAAAATGTTTCATAAACATATAATAAATATTTACGGTAGGTTAAGTTTGCCTCTGCTTCTGACTCTCTCTTTCCTTATTTTTTTTTTTTTGAGGGAGGACATTATGATTTTTATGGGTCTGCTGGGCATGGACGGGAAAAGTACTGGCTACAAACAAATTATGTTCACAATTGCCAGACCAGGCAGCTGGCCGGTCGGTCAGTAACAAACAATTAAAAACTTTTCGCTTAAAGTTTCCTCCACTTCGTATACGGCTTTTCCATACGATAAATTATTGTGTGTAAAGTGGCAAGCGATTTTCCTCTCTTACTTTTATTTCGTTTTCTTTTTAAAGGCCTTCCTGTTGAGGGTATTTTCAGTTTAATGGGAATGTTGGAACTCGCACAAAGGGAAGTATTTTAAGAAGTGTTCAATAAACAATCAATGAAGGGAATTTGCAAGGAAAAAAACTATAAAGATGTTGAAGAGGGTATTTCATTTGGGAGGGTTTGGTTTGATAATTTTTGAGCTAGTGTATGGCTTTTCTATTTGCTTGTGAATATTATTATATTTATAAATATGTTTTGTATTTATAAATTCAAAATGGATAGGAAATACTGAATTATTTGTTGGAAATAAGTTTTATAAGAACTACAAAATTTTATACAAATAAAAAAAATGGAATAGGTTTAGGTAATAAACCAAAAAAGGATTTAATTATATAAGAAATGAGGTTGGCGGATAAATGACACGAATAAACTTTATTTTTGGTTTATTTTTGTGTAATTTTTACTTTTTCTGTAAGGTTTAAGGATTAAGGTTAATGTTTTTGAGTTTTTTACGTATATTAACTGAGACAAGGTACT
>JAEIIH010019707.1:0-24432 GCA_018904745.1 Drosophila orosa | reverse complement strand
AATTTCAAACTGCAAGGGTATACAAACTTCGGGGTACCGAAGTTAGCTTCCTTTCTTGTTTATTGATACTTTTTGTAATTGTTATTACAACGTAACCCTTAAATTCTATTAAAGTGCGCACTTCCCTGTAAATTAATTTTTTTTAAATCCCGCAACCTTTTATTCAATAAACAGCACCCCGAACCGAGCTAATAGGCGATCGGCAGCGCTTTGTGAAAGCCGGAAGCAAGGTGGAGCTGCACTGCATCGTGCGCGGCACACTAGAGGCTCCGCAGTACATATTTTGGTACCGCGGCGACCAACAGGTGACTGCCGAGAACGAGGCCAGTGGGGCCCAGAGCGGATGGTACACGCAAATCGACCGGAATATCTTCGGCAGCACCGAGCACAATCGGAACACGGTAGGCAATTTGGGATTGGAGTGGGATTGTAATTCTTCAGAGGATTTCATGTGAATATCAATTCGCAGATTGGTTCGCTGGTCATTCCGCTGGTGCGCAAGATTCACTCCGGCAACTACACTTGCGAGCCCGAAAACAGTGCAGCAGTCTCCATGCAATTGCACGTCCTGAGCGGTAAGTAAATCCAATTGTTTGAAGCTACCGCACGGTAAAGGAATAAAATATATAAATAATTAATTAATTAATTTCATTTGCTGTAAACATAATCAATCATCTCATTTCAGGGGAATACTCCGCCTCGGCAATCAAGTCGACAGCTGTGGGTCTCCACAGGCTTGGACACGGCTACAGCAGCCTTAACCAATGGCTAATCTTTCTGCTAGTGGCCCTGAACAAAACATGAGTTTTACTGTTTAAGATCCTTTATGGAGAGCACTGAAATCATCATCCGAGCGGTGTGTTTTGTCTAAGACATAGTTTAATTTCTAGGTAAATTGCACTCACTCTCACACGACGATATTGTTTACTCCGCTGACACTTTTTAAAGTCTAAGCTCTTCTTTCCGAATATAAACGAGATTTTTATACAAATTCTAGGACTCAATATGGTTTTCCTTTGCTCTAGCAATTAGGTCTAGTTCACTAAGCATTATACTAAGCATCTAATTCCGAGTAACGAACATTTATTTGTTATTTGCGTAAATAAAGCCTAAGGCGTCTTAAGTAAGTTCTGGTTGTAACATTCGAATGAGTTGTTTTTATTGGATGCCTGTGAAATTTCTTTTCAGACGTCTTCAAGATTTTAAGACTACCCAAATTATTAAGAACTATCTTTGAAGGTTGGATATAATATAATACAATTCAATTAGTAATGAGTCTTCGAGTTGCTAAGTAAATATTCAAATTAGTCGTTAAAATATTTTAACGTTCGCTTGATTCTCTGGGATAAAGCAGTTTGAACCCCCTTTTATACTATTTATAATTTTGAATCATTCTTGTAAGTATATTTTTATTGAAGTTATAGATTTTCTTAAGACACCACTAGCCCTGTACTTTTCTTTAATATTCTACAAATTACTAACACCTTGCATGAATAACGGCATCATTTGCATTTATGTTCGGGGCTCGCATTTCTATTTGCATTCATTATGGCCCTCCTAATGCCCATCTACAGCTGGGACGGCTCTTAGTTCAGCCTAATGCTCTTACCCCTTCTTTTGACCAAGTTTAGCGTCTTAACCCCAATCCTCGCTCATTTGAATGGAATTCAACCCTCGACCATTCCACTCGTCTCGTCATTTCTTGCCGGCCAAGTTATCTGTATATTTTAAAATGCAAATAAAGAAACCAGTCATAACTCTGGAAAAACGGGAGTCAGAGAGGGGGATGTGGCGGCCACTAAGCCGGCAAACCGAACCAAGAAAGGGAAATGCAAAAACTACAATTGCTGCCGCCTTTGTCTTGGCCATTGTTTTGCCTTGGCCATTGTTTTATGGCCTGGCCAACTATAATTCTGTACGATTTTTCTGATTGCCCGCGCACTTTACGCTGCTCATTTATCAAGCCGCCACTGACCAGAGCGAAGAGTCTGAGCCACCGTGGCCAAGATGTGGCGAAAGTTTTATGGCCAACTTTGAATTTTCCTTCACCAGCAGTTGGCTTCGCACACCTTGCTCCCGTGTTCGCCTCCTACTCCTGCCCAGCCTCCTCCTCCTCGGGCGGTGGCCACTCAACAGACAATTTACAAGTGGACAGATGGCGTGAGGAGGAGAGGGTCTGAGGTCCTGCGAGTCAGAGAAAGGAGGGGGCTAGGGAGAATGGGCTAATCACTTTTTGATTTATTTGCCATAGCAGCCGCATCCGGAAACTTTTGCCCGCAGTTCATATTTTTCTTTTCGTTCTGCGGCTTTACCGCAGTTTTCCTGCAGTTTTCCCTGTTGCTTCTGTGGCCAGGTCTCCTCCATCCCCGCCAGCTGGAGGATATTGACGGCAGCAGATCGGGAATCGGGATTCTGCAGGGGGGATTAGTCCCGGCGAATATTGAAAAATTCCGCGGCAGGCAAACCGAATGCCTGCCAGCAGGCAACTGTCAACAATTTCTTAAAGTTCAGGCCGCCCAGCCAGCACTGATTATGGCCAAATCCCCGCGGCGGTTGTGGCTGGCTATATCAAAGAGATTGGCGCATTTTAATAATTCACATGGCAAACTGCTGAAAAATACATTTGGTCCGCGCACGCGACGCCGAAAGGCGCTTTAAAAACGCCCGCGCCTTTATATTGGCAATTCACCTTGCCGACAGGCAAGGGGTCCTGGTCCTCCAGGTCCCGACTCCAGGTTCCTGTTCCTGTTTCCAGCAAGTGGTTAAAGTTTGCCGGTTGACTTTTAAATTACGTTGTGGGCGGCGGCCTATGCTTGGGCGGCAATGAAACTTGGCCTGCAACTTTCCGGCCTCGGCATCAGCCAGTACGAAAATGCGTGCAAAGGTGCCCCAAAACCCGACTACCAAAAATCGGGCCACTAAGGGAGCTACACTTGCAATAATTGGCAGCCGGCAAAAATAATTATCGCCTAAATGACAATAAATTATATAAAATTGATTAAATTATATTATATTATAGTACAACTGATTCGCAAAGGATTCGTGGTAACAAAGTGTATGTATATTTGGGTAGAGCCAATAAAACGTAACTACAGCTGTCTTTTGAGAAGTTCCTTTTTGGTAAAAGTCGGATCTCTTTTTTAAATTAAAGCCGACTTAACCTCGAGTCCGAAAAACCTTTGAAAATTTTTATTAGATATATTTAGGGGACTGCTAATAAACAATTTATAATTAGAATAAATACCATATTCTTCAGAGAGAGAATGCGAGAGATGTGTGCTGAAGACTCGACTTTACTTAAGTAAATACTTGTTTAACAATATGAGAATATTTTCAGCACGTACTCTTCTTGAATAAGATTACTTACCTAGTTTATTGAAAATCGAGTTTAAATCTAATATATATAATATAATATAATATATATATATTTGTGACATTGTTAAAACTAATAAGAACTAAAGGAGAACTGTTTTTATTAAAGTGCAGAGCCAGAAAAGAGGACAAAGTTGGTGCTACGGCAACGTATTAAGTGGCTGCTGCTGAGCATGTGGCTGAGTTGGCAATTGTTGGGATATTCCTGTCAAAGCGGCAATTGAAGTAATGTACCAAGTTTTCCTGGGGTGCCGACAAAATTGGCATATAATTTGCCCAAATATTTGAGCATTCAGAGCGAAAGTTTCGCTTGAGCCCAGCCCAGCTCTTTTTGTTTCAATGCGAGCATAAATCACTGAAGGCATTCTTCAACTTTTAACGCAATTATTTGCCCTGCGTAAACTTTGATTTAAATTTTTAAGCTGCCCGCCCTGCGATAGGCACTGGCAGCGACCAATAATATCAAGTTGTCAGCCGCTTGACTTGCCTTTTGCCAGCCTCATGAAAAATGTATTTAGGTGGTCAATTCCCGAACCTGTTGATGCCTGGGAACAGTTTCCACTGTGGCCACATGTGGGCACCGCGCATGACTGTTCCCAGGCATTTCAAATAGCTGCTGGGCGCGAAATTCGGTGTGTTCTTAGCCAACAGCTGATTTTAAAGAAAAAAAAAGCCTAATAACCAAATTATAATATTTAATGTAACAAAATTACACTTTTGGAAAAAATATATCCCAATTTGGTTACAATTTAATTACGGCTTGTTAAAAATATTTGTTCCATTTCTTTTCTTTTGTATTTATTTATTTTTTGAATAACTAATATTTTATTTTTAAATATTCAAAGAAGTTAATAAAAAAGAAGAAAAAAAATGGTTTTCCAACATGATTACATTCAAAACAATGAGTTGCTTTAAGGAAACCAATACCAACATTTTCACATAATTTTGTTTTAAATTATTAAAAATAATTCAAATTTAAACTCTACAATTTACATTTAAATCTTTATATAATTATTTTGTCCTAAAAATAGGAACATAACACATATCAAAATATAAACACCATGCAAACTGTTATTAATTAAAATTTGTGAAATGTTAAAATTTTGTCCAAAATTTGAACTTTAGCACAAAATTAAATAATTTGGTGCTAAATTTGCAATTTTGGACAAAATACCCAACCAAATAGAAATATTTAAAGACCATTTGATTTTAATGAACTTTTTATTTTGCATAAATATGCACAATATTTTCGGAATTCGTTTGCCTTTAGATATAATATATATAATTGTAATATTTAAACCTAGGCGCGCTTAAAGTGAAACTAAACGTCAATTTTCGCATTTCTTTTTACAGAAGTTAATTCGTACATAGATTGCAGGTTGTGTTTATTTTATTTTGTTTTGTTTATCTTTCAATATTTATTTAAAAAATAGTTTCGTTTATTAAAAATAAATCGCGTCTTATATAAATACAATTTTCTTTCGATTTGATATATATGTATATATAATTTTATTTTTAGCTTGGTTCTATATTTGAAATACTTGGAATGCACAAAAATAATTTGCTGCTAAATTGTGGTCGGTTTTCGAATAAGTTTGCTATAACAAAGAGTTTTTATAAGTACACGGCATCCAATAAATGGATGAGCGCATCTAAGTTTCTTTTGTTACTTTAAAGCCATAAGGTTCGTTTGTAGATAAAATCCAATTTGATTCAAAATTGGCTTCTTTTGCTACGCATCTTATTAATTTAACATATTTTAGTTGTTCATGGTTGCATTCAAAATATGTTCATAAAAGGCTTGCATCAATTAAAAATATATATGTAAGACTTTTTAAATATTTAATTTATCGTTCGTTCGTGGGTTTGTAAATATATGTCTAGCTTTAATAATTGAATAATTGGACCATTGGTTTTAACATTGTTGTTTGTGGCTTACAAGTTCTCTAATGGATACAGCATATTGGTACATATACGATCCTTGTTCCGCACGGTTCCCAGGTAAATATATATCTAAACTAATTCTGCTCATTTACACTGTTTGTCTAACCATTAATTCTGTATTCAATAATATGACGTAACAAATTGTTTATCGTAGGATTAGTGTTTAATGTAATGTTTAAAACGCTTTACAAATGCGGCTCGTCTCGTCCCGCTTTCGTTGCCATTGTGTAGGCTCTCTATATTGTTTTGTATAAATATAAACACCGGCTTTATATAGACTATAATGATAAACACCGATAACTCTCACTAATTGATTTCAGTTAACATTTTTGTGTGGGGTAATTAACTCTGAAACGCGATAACTATGGATTGTGGCTATTGCCTTGCTTAGCAAATTCGTTACGTTTGTGTTTGTTTCTACCATCGTCTGGTAAGTATATAACTCGATATCTATACGTGTAAAAGTGTGTGTTTTGTAGAGCTACGAACGTAACAACTTGGCCCCGTATATTGAAGTTTAAGCTTTGTGTATGTACATATAGCATATAGCAACGATTTCTCTCCTGTTTCCTGTTCTTAGTGCACCGCATCTATGTCTCGCTGGGCTCGCGAAATCTTCAGCTTGTCCTTGGGAGTGTTATCCTCCCCCGACTCCAGAGCAAACATCTTCATCTTCTCCTTGAAGGACAGCTTCTCGGGCACCGCATCCCCGGCGCGCTGTTGCTGCTGCTGCTGTTGCTTCTCTGCCAGGCGACGCTGGCGCGGATCTCTGTTTTGAATGAATAATATGTAAATTCTGTGCTGGAAGAAATTTAGGATAAACAACTCACCTGTACACCTCTTGCGCTCCAATAACGCCGGGCGTTGATTGCACTGAAGTATTCCAAAGGGCGGCATCTGGCGTGGCTGGCATGGATGGCAGCATGGAGGCATCCAGGTTATGATGCTGCAGATACTGTTAAACAAAAAGAAACTCTTTATTCCAAAAGTATTTTATACGAAATGAAAACACTTACACTCTCGTCTTCTTCAATTTTATCAAAATCCTGATGATGCTCCAGGTATTGGTCCATAATGTATTGCTGCTGCACGCTGACGACATTGTTTTCCTCGTCGTTGAAGCTCACCCGCTTGTTGTCCCTTTGCTGCTGCAACAGGGGCGGTGGCGGCGCAGGGGGCGTGCCTAATCCACCCATCATCATCCCGGTCCCCGTGGCCGAAACATAGGCGGCATTCAGTTCCATCGCGCTCAGAGGTGGTGCCTGCTGCATGGTGTTATTATTAAGGCTGCCACTCATGTTGTTGTTGTTGTTGCTAGCCTGGGTGTTGTTCAGAATGAGGGAAGCCTTCTTGATCTCACCGACAGCGGCTGCCTGCTGATTGCTGGTGGCCGTTTTGAGCAGACCCATGGACGAGGTAGAGGCGGGGTTTCCAGTGCTTCCTCGCAGCTTCTGCTGGGACATGATCAGGTAGGAGCTGTTCCTCTCTGGCGGCGGTGGCGGGGGAACTGCAGCAGCGTCTTGGGCCTCATTGTTGTTGTCCTTGTCGAGCATAGTTAGCTGGTTCAGCTCCTTGGCCAGGTTGGATATCGGATGCTCTGTCTGCAGGTGTCGTTCGTCCGCAAAGCTAGCCGACTTCTGGGACTTAGAGGGCGACGATGGTGCTCCACCCCCACCTCCCACTCCGCCCTCCGAGTAGCGGTTATGCTTGAGTATGCTCTTCGGCTGCTGCTGCTGGCTACTAACCGCTTGCTGTGCAGGCGCTGCTGGGGCTGGCACTGACTCCAGTGGACTGCTGCTGCTGTCCGTAATCTCCGCCATCTTAATCTCCGTCTGCCTGTAGCTGGTGATGGGCGTTTGTATGGCACTGACCTGACCGCCGCCGTTGCCAGTCAGCCGGAACAGCTCCTGCACCACGTTCTCCTTGTCGTACTGCTGCTCCTGGTCCTGCTCCTCTTGCTCCTGCAGTTCCTGTGCTCTTCGCTCAAAGTCCCGCTCTAGGATCAGGGTCTTAAGCTGCTCTTCTTGCATCGGCGACCGTGAGATAATCTGAGAGAGCTCGGATATCTGCTGCTCCCGCCACTGACGTATGTGCTCCCGTCGCATCTCCAGATCCTTCTCCCGTTCCTCTCTCTCCCAGGGATTGCTGCCGCTGTGAAGCTGTGGTCGGCTGTTTGCCTGGCTAGCTGGCGGCACATAGCTGCCCTTCGGTGGATCCAGAGTGCTGGCCACGTAATTCATTCCTGGAGCAATCTGTTGTGTTGCCTTGAAGAGCGGATGAGTGGCGGTGGGCGGCAGCGGTGGCTTATCCTCCGCGAGCTGGGATTGTCCAAGGTAACGCTGCTGTTGCTGCTGCTGCTGCGGCTTTGGCGCTGTACTTGGCGGAGCATTTGGTTTATTGGGCGACTGCAGGAGGCTACCCAAGGGCTTCGGAGGCAGTGCTATAAAGTTGGGTGACGGTTGCTGCTGCTGCTGCTGCTGATGGAGCTGCTGCTGCTGCTGCTGTTGCAATAGTTGCTGCTGCTGCTGCTGCAGTTCGTAAAGGGTGGCTGGGTCGTGGAGTTGGCTGCGTCGGTACTCCATTCCTCCGTTCTGATAGCTACCACCCGTGAATTCGTTGACGTTCTGCATACTCTGGCTGCTGCTCATTACAGGTTGCTGCTGCTGCTGTTGCTGGTGTAGAGGGAGTTGTTGCTGCTGCTGTTGGTGTTGTTGCTGCTGCTGCTGCTGGTACATGTTGCTGATGTTTGGCATCGATGGCGCCATCATCTGCTGCATGCGCAGGGTATGCTGGAAATTCTGCTGGCTCTTGGTGCGATTGTTGAGGGTGAGCTGATGCTGCTGCTGCTGCTGCTGCTGGCCATTGAGGTTGCTGCTGCTGTGGGCAAACTGTTGCTGCTGCAGTGAGTGCTGTTGCTGCTGCTGGAGTTGCTGTTGCTGGAGTTGCTGCTGCGCGGATTGCTGACTGTGATAATAGGCCGAGACGGGTCGAGTGGGTGGCAGGTTAGCATTCGTCTGCAAGTAGGGCGATGGTTGCTGCTGTGGTTGCTGCTGCGGCGCAAGCGGGGAATTGCCATTGTAGGCGCTGCTCATGGCGACATGTGAGGGCATCGGCGATCTGGGAAAGAAATGCCATTGAGAGATGGTTTTATTAGGGACAATAAAGCGGTCAAGGTGCTCGCTCAAGTGGTTGCTAATTAGCTAAAAAACGTGTCGAGAGTGCGTTGCTGAAATAACTTCTTGAACTCCATCCCCTCCGCCTGAGCATGGAAGGGGCTTGTGTTTATTGCAACGGTGCGTGCCTCTGTACAGCGCAGCAACATTAACTAGGAGGAAGGACAGCGACTAATTACTCACGTACTTGGAACATTTCTACAAGTTGGTATTCTTTCTTAATGGGTATGAAGCCATAAAGTAATTTCTTTAAACGCACTGTCACCACCCTAAAATTACACACATGAGAGTTAGCAACACATTACTTAAGCTTGGTGACGACCGCACCCACATGTCACAACAGTGCCCCGAAAACCCACTTGTAATCGTTGTAAATTATTAATAGGACTTGGTGTCTGGGCTTCCTTGTGTGACCTAAATTGAGTAGAGAACTGCTTTACATCTTGAGGTGTACTGTCAAAAACCGCCCTAGATTAACGCTTGCTTTGTGTCAAGTTCACTTTTTAATTAAAACATTGGTAAACTAAATAAATAAACTGAAACAAAGCAACAAAGCTATTTTTTAGCCGCTTTAAGAGAGCACAAATATATTGTATACTACTATTAGGATATTCTACTAACAATATATTTTGTAGTTTTAAACCACAAAAGTAAACTGAACTGAACCAGACAATATTGCAGCGAAAAACGATTTCAGTGGTCAGCGGAACACAGACGAATTTTAAATGGCATTTTAAAGTGGATATGCTAAGTGGTTTTGCTTATTTACATTACAAGCACAAACGTACACAGAAAGAATTCTGGTATCCTAAAGCTCTCGTAACTCAAAAATGTACTCTTTTCATTTGGAGTACGGTATGCCTAAAATTCTTAGCTTTAGTAATAAGTTCTTAAAATGAATTCAATATGGCTTAGGAATATTGCGAGTGTAAGGGAGATAATATTATAGAATCAATTTAACATTTACATTTTATATTAATATTAACCCAAATAAGCGACAATGTCAATCAAAATAAAATACATTAATTCAATTTAATATCAATTAGGAACGATTCTGCCTGAAAAGTTTTTAAAAACGTATTGAAATCTTATATTTGTTCCTAAACTTGTGAACCAACATTGAGTACATATTTTCTATTTTGAGTCTATGTTTCTTAAAAAGTTCTCTGTATACAGCTTTGGGTTAATAGTGTTACTACAAATTTAATTAATAATTATAATAATAGTATAGTATTTGAAGTAAATATTCTTCTATATATTTCCCTCTCTTAGTTTAAGCTAAAATTATAGAAAATCTGTTAATGACAGCCCATTTAAATTGACGTTCTAAAAATATAAGTATATATTTCTAAG
Organism: Drosophila orosa; assembly: GCA_018904745.1. Lineage (NCBI taxonomy): Eukaryota > Metazoa > Arthropoda > Insecta > Diptera > Drosophilidae > Drosophila > Drosophila orosa. Next base: position 14,590 of record JAEIIH010019707.1, on the reverse strand, counting down.
ACTTTCTCCTGCCTAAACTACACACTGGCAGTGCCATTAAGCTGACCACAATCTTAGCTATAGAGCCCGCATGTATGTACATATTAGTATTTCATGAATGCATTACCTCTCGTTCAGAATCGGCTGGCTTTGATTTTGTGCCCGGTACACGCTGAGATTCTGATAGAATCCCTGCTCGTTGGCGTTGCCATTTCCATTTCCATTTGCATTGTTGTAGCTGCCATTTGGTGGCTGACCCAGCAGCATACCGCCAGCTCCTCCCGCCACTCCACCGCCGCCCATGATGCTGGATGTATTGTTATGCAAACTGTGCGTGCTGCGTGACTTGGAATTGGCCAGGGCTGGAGGCAGATATGAAAGACGAGATCCAAGGGAGAGAGAGAGAGGTGGGGATGAAAGTGAATTAGTATCTGGCCGACTGCAAGTCCGGATTGGATTGTGCTCCGATTACCAGGGAAAAGGAGGGGAAGACCATTGGTATAGGGGCGGTGCATCGTTCACTTACATATGGTACCCGATCCCGTGTGGTGATGCAATGCCGGCACCGACTTGCTGTTGGGCAGGTGTGCAGCTAACGGATTGATGATGCTACTACTATTGTTGTTGCCGAGAGTGTTGCTATTGTGGCTGTTGTTCAGATGTTGGCTGAGACTGAGGCTGTGATTCGGATGATGGCCGGTGGCCATTAGTGGACCCAAAGACTTGGTCGACTCGGCGCCGCCCATGCGCGTCAGATCGCGTTCGGACATGCGTCGATTACCTGCGATTTCCACATTTCGCCAAGAGTTCCCAGCAACATTACCATCATCATCGTCAGCGTGTCGAGTGCATTTTTGGGGGATTTGCGAGTTGGTGATGGAATTGAGGTTGGTTGGTGCGCATGGTTCGGGGATAGAGACAGATAGACAGTTTGACATTTAGTAAATTCCATATTCAGTGCGAAAATTACAAATGAATTAGTATTATTAATTAATGCATACAAAATGTAATTAATTAACTACGAAAAGGGCAAAGCTACAAAGCCATGGGATAACATTTCTATTAAAAAACATGAATACACATAAAAACAAAAGCCACTTGTGACTATTTTCATCTGTTTAAATACATAAATACGATTATAATTCAATTCTTATTCAAAGGTGTAAAAAGGTAAAGTCGGGTGTGCACGAAAAATTAAAAATAATATTTTTTTGCAGATGTATATAATGTTTATATAACAACACAGTGGATTAGCCGATTCTTACAACTAAACAAATAATTTGAACTCTAAGAAACAATGCATTTCTTCGATGGTTCCTATGATTTCAGTGTATTCAGGCCTTGAACCCACTTGCAAACTTTCTGTTGCCACTAAATTATAATGCCCTTGCACCCTGTGGTTGCCGGGTATGAAATAAATTGGAAACATGGACAACACAGTGACAATAAAATCCAATTAAATATGAAGCTCATAAGTGATTGGAAGATGAAAATTAAAAACCACGCTTTATATGAAAATCAGAGAAAACGATGAACATAAAACAAGCAAAGGGAAAATTGCATCAAAAGCTTTTAAAACTCTAATTCCTATGCAACAACTGAAGTAAATAGTATTTTTCTTTCGAGTATTTCAAAAGAAAACACTAAACAATATTTTGAAGCATTTTGATTAAACAAAGAAGTCGTCGATAAATAATAAATCTACCAAATTCAAGAAAATGTAAGCCAACCTACAACTCAAAGGGATAGCTAAATGGAAGAAACCAGATAAAAATCTATTTCTAAGAGCAGGCAAAAACCAAAGGCTAATAAGTACGACAACGAGGGGAACAACATGAACCTCAGTGCAGCTTGGTTGGGTTGTCATCATCTGTGTGTCGGACACAATGGTGTCGTCGTTGGTCTTGTTGAGCCGGCGCCCAGTGGCATTTTGACACAGGGCCCTTTGCCGCCCACATCATCTGCATCCGCATCCGCATCAGCATCATCCTCGTCCTCATCATCATCGCCATTATCGCCACCCATGAGATTGCCATGAATTTCAAGAGCATCGCAATAAGCCGCCACACAGCAGCTTGTTGAGGAGGACTCAGCACCAGCCGAGGAGCACGATTCAGCATCGCTGCAGCTGCCTGAGCAGCAATCATCGGTGGCATCCCCGCAATTTGGACAGCTCTTTGAATTCCGCTTATTGCTGCTGGAGCTGGCCAGGGACAGGAGCAGTTTGGCCGTTGAGGGTGGTGAGGTGGGCGCCTGGGGGCGTGTCTGCTGCTGATTACAATGGCAATGATAATGATGATGATGATGATGATGACGACGACGAGAATGCACGGCGCCTGACTTAGCCTTGTGCTGTTGCTGTTGCTGCTGTCTCTGCTGTTTGTTGCGCTTCAGTTGGCGCACACTGTGAGCCTGGCGATTGTTGCACATGACACTCCGGCGGCAGGCGGCATAACGGGATAGTTCCGGCTTTTGCTTGGCCTCCTCCGAATCTGCCTCATCGTCCTGACAACTGTCGTAGCATTTGAAGGTGGCAACTGCCTGGCGTGGCTCATGTTCCGCTGGCTCCGGCACTGCTTTGCCGCGACAATGACCACAACAGGGACAATCGCAGCTTGTCTTGCCGCCGGCCTTGTCCGGCTTATCGTAATCCTTTCCTGCACTGCCGTACAGGCTCCACTCCTTTAGCTGCTTGAGGATGTGTCCCTGCTCGGCCTGCGAGAGCTTGTCACATAGCTGGCTGCTGCCGGGATCGTCCAGTGCCGAGGTGGATCGCGATTTATTCATGCTGGGCGGGAGGAAGTCCTTGTTGTCGTTAAAGTAGGCGGCCATCTCGCGCACCTTTCCCTGACCCAAGGGAACCTTCAAAAAGCGGGGACTGAGATTCGCAATGCTGCTGGCTCTTCTTCGGCTGTTAGCCGCTGCTAAAGAGGTGGTGCTGGTTGGAATTGTTTTGGTTTTTGTGGAGGTGCTGGCACAATATCGATTGCTTGTATTTACAGTAGAAGGAGGACGTGGACGGGTGGTGCAGGAACTTTCGATTTCACACACACTAGGAACTTGGATGCAGACAATTGGGGCTGCGTTGACCACTCCGGCTGACCTTTTGTGCGACCGCTGGGTGTTGAGCTGCCGGTTCTGACCAGCCGACTGATTCGGATTCTGCCGGAGCAGCGGCATCCGCTCAATAGACTCGCTGGATGAGCGCTGGCTGTTGGAACCGGATCCGCCGGAACTGAAACCATCCGCAGAGCAGTTGGTGGCTCGCTTACTATTCAGCTCCCGGCGTATCTTTTGAATCAAAGGCATCCTCTCCGCCTGCTGCTCGGCCATCAGGGACTCAGTTGACGAGGCCCCGGCTGCCAAATGGCTGATGGCGTCGTGGGTATGGTATTTCCTATCGATTCCAGTGGCTCCTGCTCCCGACTCGGGGGTCTCTTCTTCTGCCTGGTCCAGATCAAAGCTGACTGTTTTCCGGTAGCTCGCAGCGGGGTTTCTCTTCACTGTGGAGGAGGAGCAACTGGAGCTGGCCATGCAAGGTCTTTGTTGCTGCTGCTGCTGCTGTTTCTCCTCCTCCTCGTCGTCTATAAAAGGAATCTCATCCGAGTGAGCCACGGAAGCGATGCCTTCTTCATTCAACGGCTGATGGGCATCGCTGTAGGCGGCGGCAAAATTGCCAAACGACTCCTGTGAATCTTTGGCGGCCGCCTCGTCCTGGTACTCCTCAATGTAAATTGAAGGCGGCGGCGTTCTCCTCAGCGGTCGCATGGGACTGAAGTGAGTAACAGAGGGAGCCATCGAGGGAGGCGCATGGTGGTAATACCCCCCCGACTGATGTTCATTCGCCAGATACAAGCTGCTGGCCGATCGTGCAATGGGTCTAGTATCCCTGTACCTGGGATCGATATGCAACTGATGACCCAAGGCGCACAGCTCCTCCTGCAGACAAGAGGCACTCAGTCGCCTGACGGGCGGCGAGGAAGCCCGCATGCAGGCAAAGGACTCGCGACGACTCCTATTGAGACTATCGTCCGAGATGGAGTTGCTATAGTAGCGGGCCTGCTGCTGGAACGAGGAGTGACGACGCTGCTGTTGGCTTGGACTCAGATGATGGAGAAAATTGCTAGCCTCTAGCGGACGGAGCAGCATGGGGGATGGGTTTGTTTTGTTTTGTTACTTGGTTAGCTTACGCAACGTGAGTACGGTAGAGTAGAGTAGTAGTGAGTGAGTATCTTGGATGAGTGAGTGAGTAAGTTGAGTTGAGTGTAGTGTAGTGTTCTTAGCGTCCTACCCAGCACCTGGAGTTCGCTCTAATGTGTGTATTTTTTGTATAGATATGTGTGTGGCCTCCTACTGAAGGGAGCTACTCACCACGCTGGATGACGGGGCTGGGCTGCTGCAGCAGCGTTGCTAATCCGTGGTAGATGGCACCCTGCTTGGCCACTTCCAGACTGACCACCGGACCCGTTCGCACCAGGTAGTCGGCAGCCCTACAAAAAAAGAGACGCACAGAATTAGGCCGCGAACCCTTACGGAATGCCCTGATCAATATTCCTACCTCTCCTGGGTGATGCCTATAAGACTCTGACCATCTACGCGCAGCAATTGATCGCCGGCTTGCAGTCGTCCATCGGCATCCGCCGCTCCGCCCGGCACCACGCTCTTGATGTAAATTCCCAGTTTCTCCTGCCCGGCACCCTTGGCCGCCACTATGGAAAGGCCCATGCCGTTGCTGTTCTTGTGCAGCTTGATGAGCTGCAGCTCTGGCTGCGGGAGCTTCGAGTTGGACATTGCACTGGAACTGCGGGCCTGTAAGAAAATTATTTAGTACACCCCATGCCAGGATTCAGAACCTTAGGACCTACATTGAACTGATGCATATAGACCGTCCAGAGACCGATCGAGGTGGGTTGCGCCGCCAGCCGGCACATGCCCTGCTGCTGCAGCGGATTCAGAAAGTCGACAAGGCCCGTGGGGATGCCACGCACCACATCGCAGCTGAATCCGTCGTCGGGCAGCAACAGTGCCAAGTGCAGCTCCGGCGACTCTTCCAATCGCACCTCACGCCCGTCGGCGCGTGTTAGCTCGTCCGCCACGGATTCGGCCATTCGAATGGCCGTGTCGACCAGGTTTCGTGGGATCTTCTCTTGCTGCAGCAACGCGCCCATTTGCAGGGAGTTCAAGCGGAAGCAGGAGCAGGCCAGCTGTTGTATTTCCTCCACAGAGGATTTCGGGGCCTGCAGAAACTGGGCGCACTGATTTATCTTGGCCAGATGGCAGTCAGCGGCCAGTTCCAGTCCCTGGCGCTCCGCCCACAGCTCAAGCAACTGCAATCGCTCCGTCATAACCTTGCCCCAGTCGCCTGTGCACATGTGAGAGTTGGCCACAATCTGGAAGGTACAATTTAGAGATTAATATCAGAGGAGCTGATGGGGGAGGTCAAGGCCATTCCAAGGCCGCTCACCGTATTGAAACATATGACATTGATGTAGTGGAACAGTTGCGAGAACAACTGGATCGTAAGAGCAGCATTCACGCGGCAGCGTCTTAGCAATGCCATCGCAGAGCCCAAGACGGTCAGCACCAGACCCGCCGCCGAATCGTGGTCAATGTTCTCGGAGAGAAACTGATTCAGGGTCTGCGAGAGCTCCAGCCGGAAGCAGTTAACCAAATTGCGGAACGCCGTCTGCACGGCCTCGGCCAAAACCTCCTGCGCCTGGACGCTGAACGCGCTGATGTGGCGATCCGACTTGAGGAAGTGCAGGAACTCCGAGCTGTTGGCCATCCAGAAGGCCAGAATTCGCGGATCCGTGTACTGATCCTGGACGACGCTGTACACCAGATTGGCCACATGGTGCAGGAACATGGTCAGCTTGTGGGCACGCTCCGTGGGCTGCAACTCCGGGCGGTAGTGGGTGGAGGCTCGATATCTGGCAGGATTAAAGGCAAAAAGGATGTTTTGAGTTTCACTCTCTTAATGGTACGAGTTATGCTCGTCATTCCAGTCCCCAGCCATGTCACCCCATTCGTATCTATTGATTTTCACGCCTGTCAAATGTCAAAGTTCTCTGCTCCCTCGTGCTCCTGCCGCTCCTGCCTCTGCCTGACCACTTTCCGTTTCTCATTTGCCCCGCATCCCGCTGTCAGAACACATTAATATTAATAGCTCACAAATTGGGTCAGCAGCCAAGATAAATCATCATAATTGATAATGAATTGTTGATACTGGCTGCTGCTGCTGCTCCCGAAGCAGGAGGGGGAATGAACAAGTGCCCTCTGGAACATGTCGATCCACTTTGTGTCCGGAGTCCGGACATTTGTCAGCTGGCCTTAGCTGCTCTCCTCATCCTCATCCTCATCCGCCTGTAACTCTGGCCGTGTCCGTGTCCGTGTCTGTGTCCTTGTCTCTGTCCGTAGGGCCTTGTTAAATTAAACTCGGATTTTGGAATTGAAATGTAAACGGATTCATCGAAGGACAAATTGCCTAAGACAACCAATGGGGTTGAGAGTCAAGTCGAGTCAAGCTATCCTATTAATCTATCTTGTACAAAGATGTGTGTATAGGTATTTAAAGATAAATTAAATCATTCGGCTCTCTGCTGACATTAAATTAATGATTAAATAAGCTGCCTTGCAATTAGGTGCAGTATATAATCCATTTAGGAAAACTTACTAATTGGCTTATAGGAACGGATTACAAATCCACTCTAAATAATTATAGAATCCGTTAACGGTGGGCCTTGATTACAAATATATGTTTAGCATTCACTACAATTACATTCTTTTCCTCACGTACATAATTAATATTAACACATTAAAAGAGCGCATTCCAAGGATATTTAGAACAGCGAACATTTAAACAACAACTAAAGCCGAGCAAGCGTTTCCTTACTCTTCATGTGGCATGAAACCACCGCAAATTACCCACCTGGCACACAGGTAAAGCGAGTAGACGGGTGCCAGCTTAAAGTGCGGAACATTCACATCTAGCTCACTGATTATGTGACGCAGAAAGATTTCCTGATGCGTTTCGGGGAACTCGAGGACGGCTGGTAGAATGGGTTCCTGTCCTTGGGCATCGCCGGCACCGCTGCCTCCTCCCGCCATAAGGCCAGAGCCCGGCATTTTCGGGGACCTGTGTTCGTCAGAGAAAAGGGTTAATCGATATTAGTAGAGTAGTGCACACAATAGCGGAAACAACAACAAATTAAAGCAGTTAGGACCATTGCAGGGTGAACAAATAAAACTGTTTTTTTTTTAAAGCGCACACAAAAATATAAAACGAAAATAAAATGCAATCAGACGGTGAACAACAGTTTGCTTTATGGTTATGTTGTGTGTAACTTTTGTGTTGGCTTTCCTGTTTTCTTTTTTGGGGAAGACTCTTTGGAGAAAGAATATATTGAGTTTCGCAGATTAGGTTGATGGAGAGCGACAAGCCCAGCTTACCGATCTTGACTGTTGGAACCACCTGACTTCAAACTGGAAATGGACTTGGTTTCATTCTCCGTCTGTCCGTCGTAGTTGTCCGAATTGATCGCCTGATCCTGACCAGCCTTGCTGTCCACCACGTCCCTCAGGGTGCTGCTCAGCGGATGGTCACTGGAGTTGTTGTTATTGGTGTGGTAGGCACTCGTCGATTGGCTCGACTGCTGGTGGTGATGCTCGTAGTCGCTCTTGTGGGTCTAACATTTAGTGAACTTGACATGTAGAAATTATATACAGAATACTTGTGAAAATACCCACCGAACTCAAGGCTCCGTCCTCGTCGTTCCAGGATCCCGGTGATGTGGGTGAGCGACTGCCGAGTTTTCCCAAGTTGTTGTTTTCATCGTTGTGGTGGTGGTGGTGTTCAGGTGAATGGCGTGTGTGAGTGTGTGTGTGTAGGGGTGTGTGTGCAAATTATTTTGCATATTTGTTGGGTAATTTGGTTTGTCGGTTTGTTGGTGAGTGCATGAGATTAATGTTTTTACACAAACAATAAAAACAAACAACACGTAACGAAACAGAAACGAACAGCACAAAAAGCGTGTAAATAAAACAAAAAATACATACATATATATGAATAAATTTGCAGAGCATACGAAAAAAAAATAAGAGCACCCTCAAATAAATATTGCCGAAAATTCCTAAATGTCTCTCACCTAAGAAGAATTAAATTGTTTTACATCTGCCAAGCAGCGCTATATGGAAATGCTAAGGTCGTAGATTGCCTTTGCCTTGCTATTCACAAAGTTAATACGTGAGAAAGGAAAACCTTCTTCCCTCACCAGTCAAAATGGGAGAAAATATTCCCTCTGCTAAAATTCTAGGAAAGAGGAGACCTTTTCTTAAATTGGTTTAAGATTTTTTCTAAGAAAAACATAACTTAAAGGCATTTCTTTTAAAGTTAATTAGGACTTGCAAGGCCTTCTTTCAACGCGTATACTATGCATAATGTATGCATTGGAAATCATTCCGGCATTTGTTAAAATATATTAATAATTAAATAATTAAAGTATTCATATAACAACTATATGACGTCTTTTTAAAGTCTCCCTTTTTATAGCAATCCGGCTCATAAAATATTAAAAAGTAAGTTAAAACAAGCAATACCGAACATAATCAATATTTAATCGAGAATCAAACTATCAAACAACACAATTGCTGACAAAGCTTTTGGCGCTAGCGTAGCATACATATTACAAAAAAAAAAAACAACTGAACACACTCTTTTTTAACTATATTCCACAGCTTACTCACCTTTCGTAGAGGCAGGCCGAGTCCAGTTGGGACTGCGACAGGGCCAGGTTATAACGTCCGTCCGTGGGAGAATCGAGGAAGCGGTACGAGGCCACGCGTCCGAACATTACGACCGAACCGTTCTGAAAATGACAGACAACGGGATACACATATGAATTAATTACTCTTGTATACTGCGTCTCTTGTATGTGCAGAGATGTGACGAGGGTTATAATGTGTTAAAAAGCGATTTAAGTGATTTAATAATTGTAATTAAGTGCGGCAATTATTCAGATATTTACACAGCTAAGCGAGGGCAGAGTGAAGTGAACCGTCTGACAGATTCTGGGGCACTGTGGCAGCGATTGGGAAAATTTCGGGGCGTTTCGAAATCAAAACTGCCGCACAGAGACGCCCCTCTCTGGGGGGAGATTCAGCAGTTCGAATCGAATGGAGATTTGTGTTAATTTTTTTATGTTTTCGTTACCGGCTATCTCTGTTCTGAGTGCGGTAGTGTGCGTTTGTTTGCGTTTCCCCCTAATGCTGATTAGCTCGGTGAAGGCATCTTTGACACAAGCACAGCCCACAACAGAGAGATTTTCATTTGCATTATTTTTTTGTTCAGGTTCATCGAACCGCAGCAAACCCCAATTTGCCAATTGAAAAAAAAGAAACCCAAACTGAATTAATTCCATGGACAAACACACAAGAAAAAGGAGCCAACAAATATGCCAATGACAGAAAATCTTCAACAGAAGTATTTCCCTTCCTTAGTGCAAGATATAATCCCTAAAGACAGTTTGAGGTTATTGCCGAGCTGCGCGGCGCTTCCGTTTCATTCCAGAGATAGGGGAAACAAAAAGTTTATTTGGTTTCAAATTTATCAAGCGGAAAGTAAAAAACAACAGGAAAAAGCTTACACAACGCACTGGCAAATTCGCTGTTGTGTTTTTCGTGGCTTTCCCTCTGACTTTTCCGCTAATGCGTGAGAACGCCGAACGCCCCCGATGTCTCTTAGCGTTTTGTTTGTGTTTCCGTTGTGTGCCGAAAAGTTGTCAAAACAAAAGATAAATCAGCGGCGACTCAAAGCCAGTGGGACGTATTCTACCGCACACACACACACATCGCTGCTTTTATTGCCCTTTTCCAAACTCAAACTCGGAGCCGATAATGAACTTGAAGTGCAAATGAATGGGAATTGGAAATTCCAACTCAATGCGGCTCAAGTTCGACGTAAATGTGTGCCTTGGAATTCTGTCAATGGTTTTACACATTGCGTACAAGGCACTGACATTATTTCAGAAACAGCCGAGTTGTACTTCCGACTCTCATATTTGTTTGTCAGGTTAACAGAAATTCGTTTACAAATAATTTTATGTATATGGGTAGGACCCAAAGACTTATATCCCTTTAATTTAATTTAGTTTAGTTTCAGGAAGTTGCTAGAGTTAAATGAATTACTTGTGACTTTGTTCAACCCCAAAGTGTAAATCAATTCCAATGCTCATTTATCTTTCAGCTGATTCCATCGGAAAGTTGGCCCCATTAACGCTTGACTAAGCCCGGACGATTATTGGATTGGACTTTCTCAGACAGCCGAGCCACGAAAATCCCACGAATTTAAAGGACCTTCAGCCTTCAGGGCTTTAAGCAGTTTAAACTTTAGGCGGGTCAAGGTCGTTGTCGTTGCCAAAACTTTTCCCTTAACAGCACTGCCTGCTGCCGTCAAATTAGGCAAACATACTATGTACGCCTGCCTCGGGTGACGCGCGAGAAAATTCAACTAATTAAGCCGAATTATTCGCAATTAGTTAATGGAAGAGAAAGGTCACCCTTAGGAGTGCACATTAGTCGCGACTAGCGAGGAGTAACTCAGATTTCACATAATAAGGACTATTTTAAGTACATAGTTATGTACTATAGCATCAAGTGTGGTCATTATACAATTAAAATAATATCTTTTGCCATCCCTAGACATCCCCCTACTTACATGCAAAATCGTCGGCTGGCTGATGTGGTGGCCATTGACGAAGGTCAGGGCATCGGTGTGCAACGGGGTTACCGTGCAGACGCCCTCCAGCAGCGAGATGAGGCAGTGCCTCGGCTGGATTGAGGGTCCAAACAGCTGCAGGCAATTGGTGTTCGCCGACCCCACTTCCACGGGGTCGCTGCCCAGCTTGATCCGCCGGCCGCCATCGCCGCTGTGCGTCACCTCCACCAGGACGGGACCCTCGCGATCGCCGGACATGTGGTTGGCCCCATTCGCAGCCCCAAGCGGTTTTTTCTTGCGTCTCCGCGGCTGTGAGTCCGCCGGCCGGCGTCGCACATGGAACATGATGGAGCCTAAAAAATAAAGCAATAAAATACATATATTAATTTGAGTAATGGTTGCATTTAAATAATATTTACTTGCTATGTTCATTGTTGGATATTTGCAGTAAAAAAATCAACGGGTTTAAAAATAAACAACAAATAATAGCAGCCGCAGCTCTTTTAGACGCCTCTTGTCTTTTGCGCCTCACTGAGAAGTGCAGTTTAGGCTGAGTGAGGCAAAAGGTTAAATCTCTACCATAGAAAATGGATGATGATTAGCTCTACAGTCGGGACAAAGAATATTGAGTAAGGATTACACAGGCCGGGAATATATCAAGAACCGGAATATACTTTTTCGAAGGTTTCCTATTCTCTGAACTCGAATCTGGCCTCAAAAGTTGTTCTATACGTCAGGTTTTCAAAATATTTCAACTTAAAAGATCGAACAATTCTGTTTTTTTTTACTTTTAAAGTTTTGTAATTTTAATACAAACACTTTCGTACTTATCGTACTAATTGGCAACGGATAAGCTCAAATATATATTCTACGAATTTAAATATAATAAACCACGCACCGTTCACAATAAAATTAGCCACTACTGTTTGAACCTCTGAATCGCTCTCTGAATCTCCCCCAATCTCATCTCATCGCATCGCATCAGTTCGCGTCGGAAGAGACAAAAGCGAAATAGAAATTCCTAAACAGAAATCAAATTCGGGCTGCATCATCAATTTCAGTCTCGATATTAGATGTTCATTTTGCGAGCCAGCGAAAAACAATCAACTATGCTGGGGCAGGGGTCGAATCGGGGGATATACCTTCTACATACATATATGTAGGGGCTCTCTGACTGAACCGGCTGACTGACTGACTGAATAACTGAGCGACTGACTGACTGACAGACTGCCTGACTGACGAACAGTTCAGTGGCAAGTTTCTGCTTGCTAGTTCTTTGATATGAAAATTTATATACAACACTTTGAAACTTTGCACAGGGACGACAGCTGCAACAACAAATCAGCAGACAAACACTCGCACAACCAATCTGAAGTCTGGAATAAATTACCAACATGTATAGTCAACTAGATTTGTGGAGTACAGTGTGGACTGATATAAAAAATTAATTATACTATACGGAGTCCAAGTAAAGCGCAGTACTATGTAATATTGATATTACAAAGGAACAGAATAATATAGAGAAAAGTACAATAGAACAACTTTATATATAATTATACACAAAATGTTGGCAAGTTGTTAAATATTCTACCTTTCGATTTAGATACTGTACTTGTAATCCATTTTTTTTGAGTACCTTCTTGTGCCGAGGTTGTGGTTCGCCAGAGGTGACTTTTTACACCCTCGCCACCTCATCTGTGCTGATGCTGACGCTGCTGCTAGTGTTGTGTATTGTACAGAATGCTTAACGAAGCATGCAAAATGTGATGGCAGTTACAGCAGCAACAGCAGAAACACCCACCAAACCCCCCTAAAGGCATTCTCTAGCCCCGACCTACCCCACTTTTCCCCCCCAGCTTTCGGGCAAATTGCAGCAGTTGATGGCAAGATGCAACACCAAACTTGGCATGTGCCAAATGCTTTTGGGCAATGCAAGCTAAATAAGGCATGGCAGGGGCGTGGCATGTGCAACTTATTAGACGTGGTGTGAGGGGATGCGGATGGAGCTCCGGGGAAATCTAGCCGTGCTTTCAATTTTGAAAACTTCAACAGAAAGAAACTCGAGCAAACAACTACAAGAACAACAGTTGGCAAAAGATCAACAGAACGAAATACAACACAACACAACACATAAACCAAATGAATTGTATTTCTATTGTACATATAATACCTTTTTTGCGAAACCAAAAGAACCACATCTGTATTTCTGTGCTTTGGCTGGTGTTCTTTGGACAGACTTATTATTAATATATGGCTTACATACACCACACATGGCTTAGGGGGCCGGGCTTTGTTGTTGCTGGGTTTTGCTGTTGCGTTGTGGAAAACTTTGCGAGAACTTTTCTGGGCGCGCACAGAATAATCAACTCAAAAATGTGGGGTGGTGTCAAGCAGAACACACAAACAAAAAGGCAGTCAAAGCTTAGGCAAGGGAAGCCAGAAAACACGAACACGCTGCGTATACTTGATGTCGAGTGAGTCTTGAAAGGGATGACTGAATAATCTCCATGTTTTGAATTGCAACTTGTTCAGAGTTGAGCCGAGGATAGTTGATGGAGTTGATCACAGATTATGAAGGGACTGTCTTTGGTTGGAAACAAAACAAGAAGCCTATAAATATAGAGTTAGCTCTGTATTTACTATCCGCCTGATACCAATAGTGGTTCGTACAACAATTAGCACTTAGTCATCGTTTGATTTCTTTGTCAAGCTCAATACTTCTTCTTTAAGGCAGTTTTTCCATTTAATCAATATAAACTAAATTACCCAAACTCAAATACCTGAGTCAACTTTCTTTTCTAACTGCCACTGACAGCTCCCAATAATCGAGTTCAGCAGTCCAACTAATTTATGGCTAAACCTTGCAAGGACATACAATTGTAAATCAATCAGTAAATTGACAAGTTCGACACTGGCGGACAGGTTGTTCGACTGCCGAATGAAGTGGTGCCCCTCATTTCATCACTCGTCATGCATACAGTTTCTGAATTTCGGTTTGCGATTTATTCTCTTTCGCTTTATTCGACACTGGAGAAAAACAAGTATAATGGAATGAAATTGTTTATATAAATATAAATACTTTTCAACTATGCAAATTAGAAATTGGATATATAATTTTATTAGAAATTGGATGCATAATTTTATACGATTTTTTATATTGTCATTAACTATTTGCCTTTTTCTCTGTACTTGTGTCTTAAATTCCAGCAACGAAAGCAAACAACAAGCCAAGGACGCAGGGCAGTTGACATTTGGAAAAGCGGCAACGAGGGGGCATTGATAGAGTGCAGTGCCAAGCGGAGGGCAGAAAAATCATTTTAATTGTTCCAACTTGGTCAAAAGCTGGGTCGGAGCAAAAGGTAGAGCCAGCGCCCACTCGATCCTTCACCGGCAGCATTGTGGACACAAGGAAACGAGTAAATTGCAAAAGGCATCAAAGGGAGAAGGGCATGGCGAGTGGGTGGTTTCGGGGCGTAGACGACCGAGCCATGAAATTGATTCGGCCAACAACGTGCCAGGATCATGTGCGATGCCTCCAACTGTCCTTGTGTGTGTGGCCGTATGCACGTGCATAAGTGCGAATAAATTGGCAACAGAGAGAACAAAGAGGGGCAGCAGGAGGAGCATTTACAGCACACCAAAAGCTTTACAGGAAAGGGGGAAAAAAAAACAATGCTGGGAAATTGCATAACGAGTTGAGTGACTGGGACAGAGTCCACCCCAGGATAGGTAACCCACCACCGTCCCCAGGTACCCCGCAGGAGTGTGGCCAAAGCCACCCACCCAATCCTTCCATCGACTGACCAACCAACCAACCGACTGACCATCATTGTGTGTGCATGTTAGAGTTGGGCGCGTGTCGTGTTTATTTTCGTGTCACATCGTGAACACGACCCAACA
>JAEIIH010019705.1:0-19492 GCA_018904745.1 Drosophila orosa | reverse complement strand
AGCAGCGAAGGGCACGCCGTGGCTCAATTTGCTCACGCAGCTCAAACCGTTATCTTTTTTCTGAGGCAGCTGGCCGAGCTGTTGCTCAAACCGTTGGATCTCGTGCCCTCCGCTGCTCTAGAGCGAAAATAAAAAAGCATATGGCGTAACTCATCTTGTTGTTATATTGGTCATTGGCTAAACCGATTTGAGCGTTCAAAGTTGCTTAGTTAATAAGCAATAATCTCCCTTATCCTCAAGACCGGAGTTTAAAAGTTTCTCGGCTCTATTTACTTGTCCACCATTGTATGCAGCTAAATTGTGGGCGGGGACCGATAACGGACAGCGGTCTTAGACTGCCTCTGACAGCTTCTGGTCATACAAAGTAAATGGGTTCAAGTGTTTAATATTTCAAAAGTGTTTTCGCCAAACTACGTGGTGTGATGTGGTGCGAGATGCTGCCCCACCATGGTGTGGGTCTGCGGATGGCAAATGCTATTGGAAATGGCCCTAGCCGGAGCCGGGAGCCGGAGCACGTGTCGGTTTAGTTGTCGACAAGTTTACTATCACAGTTGGGCACACAAAACTTTGCCCTTTCCGGTTTTTTGGCCTGGCGTGGTCTGGTGGTCATAAATAAATTAACTACTTAAATTTGCTTGCGGTGCAATCGGTGAGGGGTAATTGCGCATGAGCAACGAGTAATTTCGCAACTAGAAACAAAGGTCAGCAGGAAATTATGAATAATAATTATTCAGGAAGTAAGTATCAAAATGAATAAATCATGTATTATTAAAAGAATTTGAAAGAAATATAACTCAGCTATAAACAGACTTGTATTACCTTGTATTAGCTTCATTTTTCTCAGTGCCTTGGGTCACTTTACATGCGTCTTTCGACCAAGTTGTGTCAATCAGCCTTGACCAAAATGGAAACATCTTTTTTTGTTTCGGCCTCAAGAGTCAGAGTCTGAGCCAAGGCGGCAAAGTGGCCATTACTCTAATTAACCTTATTTCATTCGCAATTATAAGCGGCAAGAACAAACAGCAGCAGAAGAAAAAACAACACTAATTGTAACAAGCGGAACAACAACAAGAAAAGTCCAAACGAAACCGAAAAGGAAAACCAAAACAATTGCCTTAAAACATAATTGTTATTTTGTGCCTTTTCCTCTTTTGATTTTCCTTTCTGCCAGTTGCCAGTTGCCGCGTGCCGACTTTTTGGCTCAACCCAAAACAAAAAAAATAAGAAAACAAAATAAAAACCCCAGAAAAGGCAAATTAAGTTTTTTGCTCTAATTTAGTCTGACGCGCGTTGGTAAAACAACAACAATAATAACAACAACAATAGCGGCAGGAACAACAATAATAACAAGCCGCCTTGGCTTTTGCTTTGCTTAATTTACCATTTTTCACTCTTATCGCCCCTCGAGAACGAAGGTGGCCATAAAAATAAGGCCAAAAGCGGCACAGCAGTTGGACTGGCGGCTGGCTGTCTTAAAGTTTAAGCTGCGAGCGTAACAATAATTTAATGCGGCTCTTAAATTGTTTGTAAAATGTTCAACAACCGCCGACCGACAGCGCCAAAGTTAAAAAGTGGAAAAGTTTTTCCTTTTTGTTTTTTTTTTCTCTCTCTTTTCTATTTAACGTAATTTTCCCTTATTTGCCGCGTCTGCCAGCGTCAGCGCCCTGCTCCTCTGGCTAGCTCATTTCCCCACGCAGATTTTCCGGATTGTTGTCGAGCATATGTTGCCCTTGCCTCATAATGTGGCATATTTGGCAGCTCGACAGCCACGATTGAGTCTCGTGCCATGTGCTGTTGTCTTCATTTCGAGTCCTTCCTTCCGCTCTGGCTTTCCTTTTTCCTTCTCGTCATTTTCCTCACTGAGAAAACCAGCATCCGAGCTAAAATTCTTGGTTTAGTGAGGTTTTTCTTGGGCTATATACATTGGGAAAAATATTTATGGTTATATACTAATAGCTCTTTTAAAATTCCATGTTTTGAATTGCTTATTTTCATTCATTTAATGTAAAATAAATATTCCATAATACCTATACATTTTCAGGAATATTTTCCTATAAGGAATCAAGTATTTTCCCAAGCAGGATTTCGTTTCTTTTCTCTGTATCCCTAAAAAAAATGTACAGAGCAGGGGAAAAAAACAGGGCGACACTTAGGGCTTTCTCTTTCGTTTTCGTGGTTAAGCAAATGTTTAACAAACCAAATCTGAGATTTGCATTTTATGGTGTCGCCTTCCCTTTCCCCCCGAAGCTTTCTTTCATGCTTGGATAAGCTCGGCTTTAATGCTTCTAATCGGGCTTAAAATCAAGGATGGAAGCAGGGAGCAGAGCAAAAAGGAAAAAAAAAGAAATCAAATAATTTAAAAGAAAACTTTTTGTCACATCAATCGCAGCAGTGACATGGGAAAACTTTGCGGTCTGGCTGAAAAGCTACTTAAGTGCTGAACCCTTTTGGGGCAGGAAATCCTTCACTTATTTGCTCATTTCTAATTCCATTTCCTCTTGGCTCTTATTCACACTTCAGTCAAGCCAAAGAGCTCCAGACAAATTATTGACACGCTCAAAGCACACAGACGGGCAGACACAGAGCGAGCGAAAATCCATTGCTCAAAGGCATGAAAATGAAAACATTTTCACTTATTTGCCCAGAAATTGGATAAGAATCGAAGTGAAATTGGATCTCGCTCATTGTCGATACACTTGCCACAGCCTCCTCGCTCAGTTTCGGCTTTGTTTTGCTTTTAACTGCCTCTGCCCGCCCGCCGCTGGTGTGTTGTTGTTGGCTTTGCTGGCACATCAAGCATTTTCCGGCTATTTTCCCAACCCCCAACGCCTGCCGAGCTGCTGGTAGCGCCCCCTCGCCGCACTCTTATTATCGTAATAGAATTTGCCAAATTGAGGTTGAAATACCATGGCTTGGTTTTCCGCCAGGAACACAGAGAAAAACGGGGAAATGCCTTCTGAAATTGATCAAGGAAAATCAGAAGTGTGGTTTTTGTAAAGTAATTTTTGTAGGTTTAATTTTTTGTAAAGCTATTTTTGTTGGTGAGGTTTTTGCAAGGTAATTTTTGTAGTATAGGTTTTTGTTAAGTATCCAGTATAATATTTGAGACAAAGTCGGCTTTATTAATTAATTCATGATGGAAATAGTTTATAAACAAATTTTTGTAAGCCTGTCTTTCTTTATTTATATTATTAAAAAAATGTCCTGAATCCACCCATTTAAACCAATTTAATATATAAATAATACATGTACAAAATTTGGTAGCAATTCTCCTTAATTTCGCCAAGTGCTCTCTCCTTTTTTTGGCATCCGTTTATCGTTTGATTGTTTGTCTGCCTCGCCCTTCATTTTGCCAGCTTGGTGTGTGTTCGTCTGTTTGTTTGCTTATTTGGCGGGACTGCTGCTGGTTCGCTTATCAATTGCCGTTTTTATTGCCATTTTAGCCGCCCTCCCGCTGGCTTCCTTTATTGAGTACGACAAAAATTCATCGCCTAGGCCCAAGGGCGCGTGCCAGCGAGCAAACAGCCTCATTGGAGGATTGTCGAAGGCTCTCGAGCCGGCATTGACTAGCCTGCGGTTGAGGCCCACCCCACTTTCCTCCCTCCCGTTTAATTGTTTACTTTGCGGCAATTGACCTTTTGTGGCAGTGCGGTGATTGAATGCCAGATATCACATTTCGCCTCGGCTATTAGGGAATTATGATATTCCGATGGTCATTTGAGGGGAAAATTCGTATATCAATAAAGTAGAAAATTGTTTTGATTTCAAAAAGCAGTAGGAGAAAGATTGTTTCTTTTATATCTATAATTTATGTGGAATTATTTAATGTAATAAATAATTAAGGGTGTTTTGTATTTAACATATAAATATGATAAGATATTGGATCGTACTTTTCTCATTATTTTAAGCTCCTCGTTTTCCTTTCAAACTCAACGTAGTCGTCTTTACTTGTCATTCTGCCATGCTGGATTTTCCTAAAATTTATTGCAGAGAGTATTCTTAGTAAACTATTTTCCAAAAGTTGAGAATAAAAACTCTCCATTGCTTTAAGCTCAAAACTTCTACAAAAAAACTGTACAAACGAAAGTATTTGGGTTCCAAATTAAAAAACTCACATTTCATTACGAATGTACTGAAGGGGAGGCGTAATTTGCAGAAAAAATGGCTCTTATTGATTTGTCAGCCCTTTCTTTGTGATCTCAAAGAGAGCAGGCAAACTCAAAAAAAAAAAAAAAAAGGAGGATAAGCCCCTGGTGAGAGTAGCTCATTGGGAATATGTCAAGTGGACTAACCTGCCTGGAAACTCATCGGGGGCCCACGCTGCGTATGAGTAACTCGCTCGTCACGGCATGTCGTCAACTTTGTTGGCTCCATTGTGCGAGTTTCCCATTCCCTTTCCCTGACTCTTGGCACTTTTTTTTTTTTTTTTGTGAGCTACCATATTCTGGCCTGCTCTTTTGTCCTTTTGCGTTGCACCGCATTGTTGCTGCGGTTGGCAACAAGAGCCTCGGGGAAAAAAATGGGAGGGAGGTGGGGGAAGTTGCTAAAGCATTCTTTGTTTCTAGGCAATTTCAGTCACTTACTCTGGCCGTTGTTATTGCGACTCTACCGTTGCCGTTGCGTTGTCGCTGGCGATAAAACTGTTACTGCTACTCGTACAGCTACTGCCACAAACTACTGATGTCGTTACCGCCTTTGGGTCTTGCTGTTTCTGCACTGAGCGAAAAATTGGTATTATAACCAGTCATTAAGGGTAGATTAACCGATCTGGCGAAATGCCTACTGCAGAATCAAAGCCATAACAGCTTTAGCATGTGGTTAGATTATACAGAAACAATATCCCTTTTACAATCTTTAGTTCTTTACTTTACTTATCATCATTAGCTTGTTTATTTACTATTTTCGCTTATTTAAACTTTACAGTAATTACCTCTGATATACTCCACCAATTTTTTCTCAATTTATCACTAAATTTCCCTTGAAAGATACTATTTTTTCCCAGTGTCCTACGGTTCCGTGTTCGTTTGCAGCTTATCCCGTGGCCCCACCTTGTATCGGTGTCGTGTGTGTTGTCTGTCTCCGCTTGCCATAACAGCAAAGTTGGCTACAAAACTGCTGCCAAAGCCCCAGCCGACACCGTTGTCCTTGCAAGCCAGCACAAGGACCACAAAACGTGGATGCCATGGCAGCTTCACCTTGGGCATATTGATGAACCCAACACTTTAATTAGAGCGTCAATAAAATGGATGAATGCAGTCGCAGTCGCAAGCGTCGTCTCAGTTCGAGGTCCTGATGTCGTTGGCAGAAATTTAATTTGCCATTCACTTACACGCCACTTGGTCCTGCGGCGTGTTTGCACCAATTAACAGGGGCCGGAATGCTCAATGAAAATTACAATTAATAGTCCTGGTATTTTTCACTCCTTTTGCAGGTGGCAGAAGTGCCATCCATGCAGCTCTTAGCAGAAGTGACTGGGCTGGACAGGCGTGCAAATCGTTATAAATTATGGTGTCAACTCAGGCCTGAATTAGTCTAGACACGCATACATTGGCTAGTACCGCCCACACATACACACAGTTGTGGTCAAAATTATAGAGCTGGGATACTTAAACTAGGTACTTAACTTTGTTATTGGTTTACGAGCAATGAAATGTGAAAATATTCCCCTAAATGCGAAGAAGTTTACAAATCACAACGTATATCCCTGTGAATGTCTTTGATATATAGAACCAAGAGCTATTAGAACTATACGTTGTGTGGCTCGGCCCTGGGTCTGTCCTTCAAGTGAATCGATCTATAATTAAGATAAGTCCTGTATACCATGTTCCATGTACGAGTTCATGGCTTGCCTGCCTGTCTGCATGAAATGGCTTCATTATGGCCACTCCGAATGGGCTGAATCGCACTCGCGATGGAATCCAGATAATGCCGCCTTATTTGTTTATGAAATTGACCTGCGATTATCGCTGCAGCGGAAACGGAAACAGAAACTCCGGCGGGGACAAAGGGGCACACATTGCGTGTGTGTGCCGCCTCATGAATAAAACATATGCCCGTTGTGGGCGTGGCAGACCGTCTGTCTGCCGCACACAACAAAAGTTTTCCAACAGCGAAAACGTTTTGTTAACTTGTTCACAAGTGTCGGTGGTCCCAGCCAAGAAATCTCCATTCTCCCAGCGATCCCGCATCCTTAGCCTCAAGGATCTGTTGTAAAAATCCGTTCACACAATTTAACGCACAAGTTCGAAGGGGGGAAAAAAATAAGAATAAACTTTCTGCAAATGCATAAAACTTTCGTATTGACAATAAACGCCAACAGAAGACTTTCCAATATGGAAAACTCAGCAAAGCACAGGATAAGTAAAGATGTAAGTGCTTATTCAAATATAGACTTACTCCGCATATTGCCGAAGATAAGACCCGCAGGCCGCGTTGATGCTTTCAAATAGGTTTATAGTTTGTTGCGAAGTTCTCTACAGCCATCACATATAACGAAAATGAAGTCAATCAGAAGGAAATATGTATATTTTTATAGCAAATGAAAGGAGGAAATAGTAATTTTAGCATTTCTTTCAGTATAAAGTATATACACTAATTATATAATGGTGAAGTTTTGCTAGTTTTCTATTTTAAATAATTTGTAATTGAAACAAATACCTAGTTAACGTTTCATCAATCCATCTGTAATAATCTAACCTATAAAATCAGTTTTAAAATTCGACAAGTACAATATTTTCATGTGCAGTCCCTGGAGGGAAAGTACATTCGTTTTTACGGCCAGACAAAAGCGTACGAAATTCAATGAGCTGCAAAAAGCAGCTAAAGTCGCTGCTGCTGCCAGATTTACGCCAAGAAAAATGTCAGACCGGCAGCTGCGGGCAGCCGACCTGCATTGCACCCACACTTTCAGCCGGTTTTAAGTTTTTCTCAACAAAAAAAAATATAGGAAAAAAGGAGCCAAGTTTGGAATCCAACTGAAAGTGGAGTTGACTGCGGTCTGAACGGGCGGCAGACAAATTGCGCTCGTAAATGCTTTAAATTGTGCACTCCGCCAGCTCCAAATTGAAGTCGAGCAGGAAAAAGTGAAGCCGCGCAGAGAGCTGGGCAAAGCTGGGCAAAACAAGGCGAAACAAAAGTTGCCGGAGGAGCGTGCAAAAAATTGCTGAGCGTGTTAAGAAAAATGTTTTCGTAAGCTGCGAACAAATGCGCGACAATATTTTCATCTGTGTGGGAAATCTTTGCTTAAAGTTGCCGTTGCCTTTGCACACCTTTACCTTTGAGCGGGTGGCAGCTTACTCCGCCCCCCCTTTAACGGCTGCAACCAAAAACCAGAAATGCCAGCAGCCACACTTGCCATTTTCCAGTTGCCTTTGGCGGCTTCGCCTGGGTTGATAACCGAAAACCGAGTGCCACTTAAGACCAAAAGGCAAAGGGCTGGCCACACAGAAAGAATAGAGCTGTGGAAAGTACTTTTTAGAAATATATATTTATATTTAGAATAGATTTATAAGTTATATTTCCTTAGATACAGATTACGAAGAGTTATAGACGGAAATAGGCAAAGAAACCTGTACAAAGAAACCTTTTCGAAATAAGTTTAAGTTGAAAGCAAATTCTACATAAAATGTAAGTAATTATCTACAACAAAACAACCTTAAACTCAGTTATAAAAAATGATTTAATATCACTTTAAACCTTTTCTCGCTGTGCCTGCACACTTGAACTCTTTGCTGCCTGCAACAGTTGCAAGGTGTTAGATGTCAAACTGTTAAGTTAATACAGTTACCTCGACTTTTCAACTCTTGAACTCGGCTCGCTTTCCTCTGGTGTTGGATTTTTCAATTTACAGTTTCTGGTTTTACTTTTTTTTCCTTTGCTCTAATGACCCACCGAGCCACCAGTTAGCAAACTTATATTAAGTGGCCTTAGAACAGCTCCTGTTGGGCCCCAACTTATTTAAGACTTTTGATCACTTTAAGGCCACGACAAGGCCAAATGGGACTCCGACAGCCTGATAAGGGCAGAACGTGTATTCAATAAATTCGCTGACGTAATTCCTAATTGCCCGGCGAAAATAAACCAAGCGAAGCACTTAAATTAATTAAAATATCATTTCGAAAGTTGGACGAAGAAGTAAACACAGTGAAATCACCGCCTCAAAGAATCCTTGCCTCCCTTCTTCCCTTTTCGCTTTTTTTTTTGTACTTTTTGCGATGTTTTTTGGCTGGCAAAGTGAAATCGAAATGGCAAACAAAGCACGAAATTAGATGGTTCCTTGGTATTATTGTCAAAATAACATTTTCCCTCCGCTTTCGGTTGCCGCTGCTTTGCTGATTTTTTCGTGCGCCTGCTGAAGGTCGTAAATAATTTATGTAAACTTGAAGGTTTGCAGCAGGAAGCGGGCGGAGGCGGTGGGTGGGCGGCGGCAAATGGCAGTGGGAATTGTCGCAGACTCCTTTACACTTTGATGCTGCTGTGTTATGAATAATAACTTGGCCCGACCTGACTGACTACCGTCCAACGCCCCCCGCCCGGAACGACCCCCTTTTTGTTATTGTGCGTTCGAATTTTACGTCACTCTCGCCCGGTCCCGCTCCTGCCGGGTCTCCTTCTGCATTTGGCAAAGCTTTGAATATTTTACGCAGGCATAAATAATTTAAAACAATGGAACACACGTAAAAAGGGAAAAGGATAATGCAGCAGCCGTAGCAGCAGGAGCAGCAGCAGCAGACGAGCTCGGAAAAAGCACACAAACGGGACAAAAGTGAGAGCGGAAGAGCGAAAGGAAGAACACAAAAAAAGCGGTGAAAAAAACTGGAAGATAAGAATAAAAATTTATATATATTTTTTCTCTCTCCTCTTCTGTTTTTTAACATGGCCCAGAGATGCCGGCCGAGAGACCTACACACCCACAAAGACCTGCCCGGCCCCGGCCCCTCCACCCTCCACCCTCGACCCGAGCGCAACACTTGACATATGTGTGCCGCCCTTTGACCTCTTTCCCCGAACGGTGCCCCGGAATGCCTTGTAAATGAGAAGGCGGCAAGGCGGCCAAAAACATTTGACGAACGACAAAAAATGAAATGTAAATGCTGAAAATGTTGTCTCTGCCCTGTATGAGCCCTACGTTCTCCATTCTCCGCTCCTCTAAGCCAGTGAGTGATGGCGGCTCAAAGAAATGTCAACACACACAGGGCTCACGCACAGACGCCCGCCCTTAGACAATTTCACTTTGACTTAACAAATAGAAAATCATTTATTCTGCATGCGCGAACGTGGACCGGCTGCCAGGCCAGGATTCGATTTCCCACATAGAGAAGGAGTGCACTTAAAGAAAAAGAATTGTTAAATAGATAAATATGTAGAAAAAGGTATTAGACAATATAAGATTACTAGTAATCATTGAGGCACAAAAGAAGATAGCATTTAATGAAGTTTATTAATGATTTTTAGGTTTAAAGCAAGCTAAGGCTATGAGTTTTATTTGAAAATATCCAGAAATATATAGATAATGTATTATATCACAAAACTTCTGCTTTTAATAATTGAAGCATAGAATAAATGAGATTTTTAAGTAAATGATATTATATTTTCCTTTAAGTATGTTAGCTTGCCTCATTGTAAAATATTATTCAATAACGTTTTAAGGATCATACAAAAAGGTGACTTATTACAGAAACATTTAAACCAATTAAAAATAGACATAAACAAAAGCATCATTGTGCTTCAAGTGATTTTCTTCAATGATTTCTACTTGTTTTTTTCAGTACAAGTCCCCGGCAGATGGGAACTTATCCGGAGCCCGGCTCCGCAGTGATTTCCGTCCCGTGTCGAGCCTTTAGATTTATGCGCATTTTGCATATTTCTTTTCCTCCTCATTTCAAAAGCAACAAAAGTGACTTTGGCTCTGTCACTGAATCAGCAGCTTTCCCCCCCTTATTTTCCGAAGGGGGAGGAGGCAGAGGCTGTGCTTCAATTTTCATTGCGCGACTTTTATGACTTTGGCCGCCTGCTGCTTTTGACTTTTATCGAATGCAAATTGTTTTATAATAATGCAATCAAATCTTTGTCAACTCTGTTTATTGATGTGTTTATTTTGTTTTGGTTTTTCCCGATAATGCCGCCAGCAGAGGCAGCTGAATAACATTTAGCAAGTGGAATAAATTTCAAGGCAGAAGCTCCTTGAGTCCCCAAGTTAACAAGCTTATGATGTTTACTAATAGCTTTCATCGTTATTGTATTGTATTGAATTGAGGGGCTGTGAATAATTCAGTTGCTGTAAGGACATATCTTGAGTAAATAGGAAATTAGATCTTGTTAAGGACTGACTATTAGTCTTGATTAAAAGTATCATATAATACGACATTATATTAGGCAGTTAAATTAAAGTGCTTTTCAAAGACATTACCCTAATTAAGCTGATTATTTCCCGCAACTTGCAAGTCAACTCTCTTTGCTTCTTGCTTATTTTATAAATAAATAAAAAATTCAAAGCTTGAAGCTGTAACCCCTTTAAGTCCCTCCCCAACCTTGGGTAAGTGCTCCGCTGGTGACGTGACTAAGCCAGAATTGAAAGGACCACCAAGGGATATCACGGAATTTACTGCAGCGTCTCTGCAAATGCTGCTTTACTTGTACTTACACTTCTTTTATTGTTTCCTGATTTCTTTTCCTCCCTTTTCCTCTCCCTGGCAATGTACTTAAATCACGGGAAACGTGCAGAGCAACTAAACAACGTCAGGCACACAAGGAGCGACAGTTAAGAGGTGTCCTGTAGGTGGAAAACTCACTCACTCACTAGCTGCTGTTTTAAATTGGAGCCATTTTAATGAATCGATCACCAGCGGACACGTTATGAAAATAACAAATTTTATGCATTGCACAGCGGTAACTACAATTATGAAACAGAGAAGGAAACAGCATTGACAATGGCAATAACAACTACGGCGCCAATACCGCCGTAAAAACGGTGACAACAATAACAATAATTGTATTTACACATAATTGACCATAATCCCCAGCAGCACTGTTTCTCCCCTCGAACGACAGATTTTTTTTTTGTACCCTGTAGAGGTTGAGGGTCTATTATCGGTATTATATTTAAGATATAAATTATTTTGCAGTTTATCTTTATTAAAAGTAGCAAAGAAAAGTTGTTGGAAATATTTATTAATATATGTATATTGTTTTACTTTCTATTTATAAAGAATATAGTCCAAACATAGTAGAAGAAGAATCTACAATAACCCTTTTCTGATAATATCAAATATTAATAAAACTTTTCCTCTGAGGAAGTGCCACCTTCTTTCTCCTACTTAGCCTTGAAGTGTGCGCCACATTTTGTGGTAGCAATTGCTGGGTATTTTCTAGCCGTTCCCCTAACCGATACCATTCCTGCTTGTTTTCTTTTTGGGCTGTTGTTGTCGTTGTTTTGGTTAAGGCCAACACCAGCTTCAACACCCAATTCGGTTGGTTGCCCATGAAAATGGCCGCAGGCGACATTTTATGTTGCTGCTGCTGCTGGTGATGTTGGTGATGTTGCCGCTACTGTTGCGGAGCTCTGTTCGCATTGTCTGGACTGTAGTTAAATTTAAATGCCAGCGGGCGAGGCGAGGCGAGGCGAGGCGACAAGGCCTTCCACTCGGGGCAGGACCATAAATTAAATAAAATGAAATGAAATAATTTGGTCACGCACTTTCGACCGTTGACATTTGCCTTAACAGCTCCGCCCTGGAAGCGCGTTATTCCGGATAATCCCTGGCCGGCTTCGAGCCGCTCACACTGATCCAGTTGGAGTTGGGAAATCAATGTTTTACACGCTTTCCCATGCAAATTGTAGCTGCCGTTGCCCGTTGCCCGTTGCCACTGCTGCATATTTATGGGCCGCCGAATGTCGGCAACATGCACACACTGCAAAATCCACTTCATGACCGAAAATTAGTTTTTAACCCACAAAATAATCCCGAATGACATAAGGATGGCCGACGGAGCAACAGTAGGGCTGCGAAAAATACAGAAAAAAAAGCGAATATAAAAATGCGGCTGGGAAGGACGAGAGTCGCGGGCCATAGTCGGTAGTCCTTGCTTGCCGGAAGTTGTAAAGCTGCCATTTCTCGGCCATGTTGTTGATGTTGCCACTGCCACCGACTTGGCGTTTCAGGCAACGATTCGCGGCCTCGTAATGCGGTCATTGTTATTGCAATTGTTGTTGCCAGCTACTGCTACTGCTACTGCTACTGCTGTTGGCTGTAGCGCATTTGTTGTATTAACTTTTTCCAAGTGGCATGCAGAGGCCAGCCAGCCAGGCAGCAACAACTACTCTCCTTGAGCGCCACCCCCAACGTGGGCCATAATTTATTAAAGCCTGCACCAGAGTGCTCCAGCGTCGGGCCAGCGCCCCTGGCACACAATTGAAATTTAAGCAGCACCAGCAGCAGGGGCCAGCACAGGAGAAGGAGCAGTAGCTGGGATAGGACCACGAGCAGGAGCAGGAGCAGGAGCAGGAGCAGGAGCAGTAGCTGGTGCTGGAGAGCAAAGGGCAGGCGCTCCAACGAAGTTGCAGAAAATGCGAAACACTGAAGGAATCCCCTGCACCTCCACCTACAGCACCATCTCGAACCCTCATCCCTCTGCAATGCCACCAGGGAAAATGGTAATCGAAATGTTCGCCGCACGAATCAACGCAAACAAGGCACACAAAGAAAAATATAATATTACGAGTTTTGAGCTACAAAAATAATGCTTCTTGGTGTTATTATGGTAATTAGTAGTACCAGGAAAATAATAAACTATCGCTATTTAGCTTCAACATTTAGTAAGCGTTGATCAATTTATTGGACAAGTATTTAAATATATTCTTATTTCTAAAGGCTTAAGGCAGTCCATTTGATTTTGATATCCATAACATAACTTATTCTTGGTTTTATAAATTTTATAAAATCCTACATCAATTGTATAGACATTACAGAGTAAATTAACAAGTATCTTGAACTACATTTTAGTGATCTTTTGGTGTAGTGCATCGCTGAGCAGCGGTGGGAGCTGGCCTGCAACACTGGCCAGTTCCCAGTTCCCAGTCAATGTCTTGCCTTTTTTTTTGTTTTTGGCCTCCTTTCTGCAGTCAAAGTTTTTGGTCGAAAACTTTTTGGGGGGTTTCGGGGGAAATAATTCATGAAACATGGCGAGCGCGAAACGCGAAAAGCGAACATTTTTGTGCCTGTGCCGAATCTGATTGTGACACAAACGAATTGTTCTGGTTGTCGTCGGAGCGGAGTTTTCGGAGGATTCGTATTCGGACGAGGACTTGGCGGAGGCGGAGTAACAGAGCCGCCGGTCGGTCGCATATTTATGTGCCTATTTCGCTCCTTTTTTTTTTTCTATGTGGCCGGGAGCATTACTCTTCTTGGCATGCAAATTTATGGTGTGTCCCAAAACAATTGTTATTGTGTTTTCAACTTTTGCTTGATTTGTGTGTTTTAAGTGATTCCAAATGGGTCGCGGGGGGCCTTGTCGCTCTGTTGGCAATTGGCGGCTATTCCCTTTCCCATTCCCATTCCCATTCCCGAATCCATTCCCAGTCGCTGATAATTTCTTGGCTGTCATCGGGGCCAGACGCGCGCCGCATATCTCAATGCAATTCTAAGCACCCAATAACCGTAAAACACTTTAAAGTCCAGTCTGGGTTCCAAGTCCCCCCTGACTTTTGTTTATTTGTATTTCCGCAAACAATTCGACCGGCAGAGCCACGAAACTTTGGCCGGGCCTCTGCTTACTTTTCGTCCTGGCGGCAGTCCCGGCAGTGCAGGCAGTGCCGGCAGTAGGCCACTTCCTGGAGTAAGTTCAGCTGCGTCCGCATGCAATTCGTGAATTTTTGAAGGCACTTCTTTTGTTATTCCGGCTCCGGAATCGCCACCCACCACCCACCACCCACCTCCAGTCCCCCTCGCACTTGCAATATGCAAACGGTCATTTCGTTAATGAGCACGGGAGGAAGAGGTTGGTGGCAGACCAGAACGAACAGCAGGGAACTACAAGTTTTACAGGGCATCCGGCGGATGAAGAGGGTTCGCGGCGGAGGATGGATGGGCACGGGGAGGACCACGACCAGTGGCCAGTAGCCAGTAGCCAGTAGCTTAGATAGACAGCAGCCTGGATGACTTGGTTTATTTTACGTAATGAAATGAAATTGAAATGAATGTTTTATAAACCAGCAGCTCTGCTAGTCCTGTGGCCCCCTTGTAGAACATAAAATTATGATAAAAACTAACAGCTACATATAAACATAATTGCAGGGCGGCGTGTTCCTTTTTTTCACTTGCACTTCGTGTTGGATTTTCGATACAAATGATGATTGTAAATGGTTTAAACTGAACCCGGAATTAACATAATTAAAACACCGCCATTAATATTTATGAGCAATTTGCAATTACGAGCATATAAGGACAAATACAAATTATCCCAAATATTTAAGCAACTTTTCACATTGAATTTGCAGGCAGGCAGTGAAAGGGTCATTAAAAAATACATATATGGTTTGAAAGGAGCCGGGACCCAGGATTTAATTAAATTTGGCTTAATGTTGTCACTGCACTAGTGTCTCGCCGCTGTGGTTGTCCTTTGGAATTGGGATATTTAATATCCGTCGCACTCTCAGGGTCCTTGTTGTTATAAAATTCTATTAGCAAGGATACCACAAGGTTGCCTTTTCGACTGCGGTAAATAGAGAGAGAGAGATTGAGCTTAAGATTATTTCGGCCAAGTTTGAGCTCACCTGTTTACCAGATCCCTGAGGGTTATTTTTTGCGGATCCCTTGGCTTGACCATGTCGAAAATCTTATACTTAAGGTCCGGAAATCTATATGCCTCTGGATGTCCATCCTGGATTTTATTGTAGAAATAGAGCAACGTTTCGCCAGTTAAATATCCCTGCTGATAAATATCTAGAATTCGAAAAATATAGCGCAGACCTGCAGGAGTCTACGGAAATTATCATAAAAATATATATATTTAATATTTTTCAAGTGGTTTGCTCACTCTTCGATGTTCCAGAGCCAGGAAGAATTCCAGGAATGTTTTGCAATCGATTTCCCCGTCTAAAGAGCGACACACCTCAAAGGCTCGATCCAGGAAGAAGGGTGTCAGGAGGCCATAACCGTAGGCAGCCATCTCAGACTTGTTCAGCAGCCCATTGTTATCCTTGTCCAGTCTAAGAAACTCTTCGTACACTCCCCTAATGGCTGCCATGGATAACCAGTTCTTCCTCCCATCCTTCTTATTAAGTTGCACAATTTTCGACAGCATTCCGGAGGATTCAATGCGGTTAATTCGGACGCGTTTTGCGTGCAGGGTGTCCAGGAAGAAAAATACGATCTTTACCACGGCGCACAAGTAGAATTTCTGGAAGGAGGACTGCCTCATTGATGGTATCATGTTCACAATATATCTCTCCATATCCGATTCCCTTAGATACCCCATTCCGACTTGATCATAATAGCACAGACGAATGCGTTCCTGGGCAAGTATGATCCTACAGACCGCATGGGTATAGATGGAGACAATCCATACCCTTTGCTGGGATTCATCCAGCAGATCGACAAAGAGTCGCACATTGATTAAATCCCGGAATTTGGGGTTCAGTCCGTCAATCACGTCCATATAGTTGCTGAAATTGATCAGCATTTGATTATTTCGCGTCGTTTCAACCACGTGCTTCTCCAGTGCTTCCCACAGCTCCTCCACTTCTTCAAAGTCGGCCAACTCATTGGCCTGTTTCTGAAGCTCGATTTTCCTGGCCTCCATTCGCTGAATCTGTTGGATCCCATCGCCCACTCGCGTTGGGGCATCGAAAAACTTTGGGATCAACTTATAGGACGGATGAACCGGCTCAAGCGGAGCTTCCTCCTTGATGGTGTTTTCGGTGCTTGTCCATTGTTTCATTATTTAAAAAATATAACAAAATTAAAAACCTCAAATTTGGCAATATCTACTGTTTTCTTAGTTGTTGTTAGAAGATAAAAGTGTGCCACCTCCTTGAATTATAAAAAAATATGTAGTATTTTCATTTGACGTTTTAATCTATTTTTTATTTCAAAACTTAAGGACTCTAACTTTTTAATGGTTCAAATAATATATTATCTTAGCATTTCAGCGAATTTTTAAGCATAAACTGAGCTCGTTTTAATTTCGTTTCAGGTTCCACCATTAAAGGCGTCGTGGCCATTTTGAATTGCATTCTGGCACGACAGCTCTGCTTCGAGGATCCGTCATGTTCGGCCATATTGGAAATTATACCGCGCGTCTGCGGACCCATACCAGGTAAATAAATAAATAAATAAATAAGTACATATATAAACAAAAAAGAACACCATTCAAATCAAATCGATACTTTTTCCGAGCGCCCTGATGGAATGTTTACACAATATCTATGGTTTTTGTGTCAAGTGTTTGCAGAGCTCTCGAGAACTTGCGGCGCTCGGCGCTCGGCGCTTGGCGCTTGGCGCTGATTATGCGCAAGTTTTGGTCATTTGAGAATTAATTTCCGCTGTTTTTATTCTTTCCCTTTGCCTTTATTTGACCTGGGACTCTGTGTGTGTGTTGCTTCGACAACTGTGTAATTATTTCAACAATTTTTGTGTGTGTTCCGTTAGCGGGCGCGCGTGCAATAAAACGGTAAATAACAGTGTACACTTAAAGCGCAACAGAGGCGAGGCGAGGCGGCGAGGCAGCCAGAGGGCGGGATCGCAGCAAAAGGCATTTGAATATTCAAATGCCCCAGAGAACTGCCACGCCGGGTGAGTCGATGGCCTGTTTTTGCAATACCCTGTAAGGGTACCGCAAGTAACGGGGATATGCAACACTCTGGCCTACCGGGCGTATGAGTGATTTTTTCATTTCTAGATTTCTACACTGTTTATGCGATGGAATACATGATCTCCCGAATACGTAAAAACCAATATAGCCCTGGTTTGCATTTATATTAATAGAAATGCTAGACAAATAATCAGATAACATTTTAAAAATGCTTCTATTTTCGTCCTCCGTTCCCTGGAAAACATAACCCAGCATTAGTCCTATACGATCTCCTTGATTCCACGTCAATTTAAAGTTATTTCGACTTTTTACTAATCATTTCTTAAGTTTTGTTGGCATTTTTGCTCTGCATTGCCACCTAATTTAAACTCTTTTGCTGAATTCATTTATCAAATTTTATAAATTGCATTTCATGAATTCATTTATTAATACAATTAAATTCAGTTAAATTAAAATATAACTTATCGATGTAGATCACTTAATTCGGCATTAATAAAGACACTTGCTCGAGCTTCCATAGAGCTAGTTTATTGGATTTTCTTAACCATATTTTTCCGCCACTCTTTGAAACAGCTATTGTTTATGAGCTCTCCAATAGCATATCAGAAATTTGAGTCTTTTCGAAAAAGTTTTCACTAAAAACTAGGCTAAAAGCTGACTAAGAATCGCGGGTAATCTGTATTCTCAACGTTCAACTTGAACTTTCTGGTTTGTTTCTCACAGGGAGTGTGTGGTGAGAGGTGAGAGCGCACATGACCCGCAGGTGCAAAATGAAAAAGAAACCCGTGCCTGGCGGCGTTCTCCTTATCCGGGACAGGAATCCTGGCCAAAGCCACCCACTTGATTCACCTTCCAATTCATTCCGCCGCCCAAACAAAAGCGGGCCGCAGAAAAAGTTAATTTATAAATTATTCAGTAATTTGTTTTAGACTCGGCTTTAGCCGGTGCTCCTCCTCGTCCCATCGCGACAGCAACAACAATGGGAATAAATTTCTTTTGTGCCTTGGCTTTGATCCGCCCCTCATTCAAAAAAAAAATGTGTGTGTATCTAAGCCGGGACTCCGGCAGTTGGCTCTATTCCGCGAACACTATTCTAGCCGCTCCACTGACTCACTCCGGTACCTTGGTCATGGTCTCGTAGTTTGTGTCCTGTATCGTGCGCATAAGTCCGCTCTTATATTTAATTATTAATGTTCATTCAGTCCAGCCAGCGTCTTGTGGCATTTCTCAGCTTTTGCTGAGCTCCGTCCCCGAAGCCAGTCGTCCGCCCGTCATCATCATCCGGCACCGCGTTGGCTTCCATTTAAGTGGCTTTCACCTTTGTGCGGTTCTGAAGGAACACGGCGAAAAAATCGCATTTAAAACGAAGCATTAACGGCTTTAGTTTCCCTGAGGCGAGCTTCGGCACAGGAAGAAAAAAAGGTCCAATGCGCACTGAAAGTTATACCTCTTTGAAGATTAGATATTTCAGCTATAAATATTTTTAGAGGTTTAATTAATTTAAAACGATTAAAGAAATATTTTAGGACACATTGTAACATTTTTCCCATGGTGTATTTGTATTTTATTTCGATTTCTTTTGCGACCGCAGCTCATTTCCGTTCTCGAATTCAAGTTGATAATACAAAGGGTAAAAGGGTGTAAAGAGAATCCCCTTTATGTGGCCTGTGGCTTGGACCACTCTACGCAGAGGATCAAGTGGTCGTACCCATGGCCGTTGAGGATTTCAATGGCGGCGGCTGCATCCTGGCGGAACTTGAAGTGCACGTAGGCGAAGCCTTTGCACAGGCCCGAGTTCTTCTCGCGGGCCAGGTACATCTTGGTGTGGGGTCCAATTTTCTTCACCAGCTCCTCGAGATCGGCCTCGGTCATGGACTCGGACAGATTGGAGATGCGTACGGCCGAGGATTCATCGCGTTCGCGGGCCCAGGACTTGGCACCAATTCCGCCGCCGCCGCCCTCCTTCATGAAGGGCGGCACATATTTGCCCGACTTGTTGGGATCACTCACGGCAGCGGCGGCCGCGGCATTGGCCTTGTTCTCCATCTGGGTCTTTCGGTCCATGGCGGTGCCCTTGTAGGGACAGTTGACGCTCCAGTGCTCGCCATTGCAAATGCGGCACTTGGCTATGTTCTTGCCAGGCTCGATCTGGGTCTCGTGCGTCTGCTCGAACTCCTTGGAGCCCGTGAAGAGCATGAAGATCTCCTCGGAGGCCATGGTCGTCTGTGAATTGGGTCCGGGCTTGTCCTGGCGCGAGTCCCCGAACTTCACCCAGCTGCGACGACGGGCCACCGCCTTGGGCACCACCTGCTTCTCGATCTTGAAGGTACGCACCACCTTGACCTTCTTGCCGTCATCGTTGAACTTGTACTCGGTCACATACTTAAAGTCGCCCTCGATGTACTCACTGGAAGGCGGCAGTCCGTCCACGTAGTCCGCCTCGACCTCGTCGGCCCAGGAGGTCTTGAAGGCTTTTATTTTATCCATATTTTTTAAAGGTTAGCTCTGAAATCAATGGAAAATCTCTAGGGAATGCTTAGAAGCTATTTGAATTTTAGTAAGAGGCCTATTACGATGAGGTGGTTTTTTTTTAAGTCTACTTGTAAAATTTAAAAAATAATGAATACAGAATATAGAACATTAAAAGTACTAAACACAAAAAGTGTTGTATTCATTCTTCTCA
>JAEIIH010019685.1:0-22121 GCA_018904745.1 Drosophila orosa | reverse complement strand
ATTGTGGAATGCTAAAGCTTACTTGTACGCAAAAAAGTATATTCTATATTTATTTTTAACGTCATTGCACCGGTGACTAAGTCATTGCATTTTCATTACACTCCATCCATCCATCCATCCTTCCTTCCTTCCTTCCGACCATCTGTTGTGCTCCTTTTTGTGCCTCCACCTCGGACTCATTGCGAATTCACAGCAGCTCTGCCAGCAGCAACAACAACCAACATTCCTATAAATACCAACTTCACACTGAATGCAACAAAAAGTTGTGCCAAGTTTTTCCTTTATCTTTGATTGCAAACTTGAATATCAACAACAACAACAACAACAAGCAGGGACTGAGGACTCCTTTGCAAAATCGGGGCACAAAAGGGTGAAAAGAGAGGTGCCTCAAGAGAAAAAGACGAGAAGAAGAGCACTCCTTGCTTAACTCTTTAATACCCTAAATCTGTTATGAACGCTCTTCATGGGTTTATCAATTTTAAAAGCCAGTTACTTATTTTTTCGTCAAAATTAATGTTTTAATATAGGAGCTTACCCATTTAGTTTTTAATATAAGTTTCCATTTAACCCATTGACTACACAAACAGCGTTTTTAATTTTCATGCCAAAAAGTCGTGCCTCAAAAGTGTTAACCCAAGGAGCTTGAAATGATTGTAAACCCGTTGCCAGTGCTGCCCATTTGGGAGCTGATTTTGTAGCTTTGTCGCCTCGCTTTGAGTGAAGCGCAACTCTACACACACTCCCCCACACACACTCGTACACCTGGCAACTCGCACACAGGTAGTGTTTTGTGTCCAACTAAAAGGTCCAAACCGGGTTGCCAGCGAAAAGTTGCCGGGCAACATTTTTCGCTCATGTTGCCAGCAACAAGTTTACGCTCTGTCATTTACCTGGCCCAGGTATGCATGCTCAGCCAACGTGAGTGTGTGTGTATGTGTGCGTGCGTTGCTTACCTGTGTTTTCTACCTCCCCGTGTGTGTGTGTGTGTGAGTGGGCATTTTTGAGCATATTTCGAACGTGAACGTTTTCCACGTACGTCGGTCGGCTTTTGCTTTCTTGAGTTTATTTCAAAAGTGGCCAACGCTTGCTGGCGAGTGGACGCGATTAACGGACGAAAGACTTGTGCTCAGCTCGCGCCGATTTCTTCGATAGTTTTTTTATTTTTTCAAATCGAACTCGCGCCGCCTCTCTGTGCCGCTCGTGTTCGTGTTCGTTTTCGTTGGGGGCGCCTGTACTTTTTTCCTCGGCAGATTTTCGTTTGTCACGCGCGCAACTGCAATTAATTAACCACAAACACACATCGAAAATAAATAATACAAAAAGAAGAGTCACCGAGAAGTGCAACAACAACGAAAGAAATCCCTGACAACAAAAAATCACTAAACAAAAATGTAATTCCCTTGTCCAGTAAAATGCTTTAGCCAAGTGTGCCTGAAACCAGTTTTTTGTTCGCCAAAGAGGTGAAAATCTTGCATTTACATTTCTGCCAACCAGATTTCAAACGTGCAACATGTGGCAATAGCCACCAAACGCCAACAGCCGCCATAACCTCCCCGAAGAAACGCACAATAAAGCAAATCGCTGCCAAATTCGCAAGCACTTGGAGCCATGGATATAGTCAGCGGATCGGCAACGGGCAACCAGCACGTCCTGCCAAACAATCACTTTCGACATGAGTCATTCCAGCAACAGGTAAAGCCACAAAGATTCCAAGGAATTTGCTCGTAAAATATATAGGATGGGTTATTAGCAGTTGAAGGAAAAGAAGATGCTGTAAAATATTTTTCAGCATTTGCAGTGTCCCTAGGGGCATTCATTTTCTGAGGCTATCAAGATTTTACTTAATTTATTAATAGTTTTCTATTGATATTTATATCTAGCTGCTTTTCCCTTGATTATTTGCCCTTAGGCCAGTTTAATTTCCATAATTTGCTGTCATCATTAGCAGAAAGCAAGACTGTTTAAACAATTTTGTTTTTATATATTATACTCACCTTAGTGTTATACCAAAACGGAATCAAGCTGTACCAAGTTCAGCCCGTCCCGTTTTTATCTCAATTTTTTTGTGTTGTCCTCTCATTAGTTAAGCAAAATCTGTTTACACTTGAAAACTCTCACCTCATCAGCAAAAACTTAGACTGAATGGGGGGAAAAAAGGTGCCAAGTTTGCAGTAAGTGAAAATGCATTGAAAACACACGACTGACGTCGACACGATGAAGAGACTTTTTATGGACAGACAAGCCCAAAACCATAAAGGTTATAAACAAACCGAAGGAAACCCGAATACAGTTAGGGGTTTCAGCTAAGCAAATTGATGGTTAGACCGATGCCAAGAGCTTGATAACCCCATAGAAACCCCAACTAAAATATTTTCTGTTGAATTTCCACCGGAAAAGTTCAATCACAAAAATTGCCAATGATAACATCTACTCGAAACCCGAAAGAAAATCCCCAAGAAACTGTTAATTAACATAAAGCGTGTAATTTCACATGACAGGCTCTGAAATAAAATAATTAACAAAACCACAAATTGCGAGAAGGAGGGGAGCATGTGTCGAGGACCTCAACCTGTTGTCTCACCTGAGTTGAGCCTGTGTAATCAACTTGGACCAAATGCACGAAGGCAGGAATTGCCAACCCAATAACTTGTAGTCGTAAAATTAATGAATTTTGTTGAAAGTGAAACTTTTCTCAACTGGATTCAGGTTTTTGAACATTTTGTTTGAAAACGAATGGAAAATGCCTTTTGAATATTTCAGATTGATAAACACAGATAGGGAAATTTGGTTGAAAGAAAAGCCATTAAAGCCGGGCTTTTATAAAATTCTTTTGTGTGAAATGTAAATGAAAGTTAATGATCTGACAAAATTTGTGTGAAACAAAAACAGCTTAAGTAGCTTATTTATTTAGAATTTAAAAAAAGCTTTAGGCGCAAATGTTGTCATTCGTAAATACGATTATAATATATTATGTTGCATCGTTTGTCTGTCGTTTATTTGATTTTTTGCTGCTCATTTTCCCCTTCATTTTCCGTACCCAGATCACATAGGTTAGCATGAAAAACTTGACATTGCTTGGACTAGTCTTGCATTGGCATTCACTTTTAATATTTTTTTACCTCAAGTCAAGACCTGCCGCAATCTAAGAGCGGCGCTTGGAATGCATAATTCATGGCTACATATAATAATAATAGCCATAGTGTCGCACAGATTATAAATAACCGACTAGACTTGGTCACATTCCATGGATTCAACGCTATTTTTATTGCCATTCACTGATGGTGCTGGCTAATGACTATTTATGAGATTCTCTGATACGTAGATGATATAGAAAGTGGAATTCTAATGATTACCTTAAAGCTTGATCAGAGCAGAGTTGAATTAAACCGAATCTAAATACTGTATAAGGCAAACATAAGGTCTATTATTCTCTTTCATTGCCAAGTTCAGATATCTCCCATATTTATGAAGACATTTCCAAGCACCTTAAACCGCAATTTATGCTACCCCGATGCT
Organism: Drosophila orosa; assembly: GCA_018904745.1. Taxonomy (NCBI): domain Eukaryota; kingdom Metazoa; phylum Arthropoda; class Insecta; order Diptera; family Drosophilidae; genus Drosophila; species Drosophila orosa. The sequence goes on along the minus strand of JAEIIH010019685.1, from coordinate 18,605 downwards.
CAAGTTTTGTGAAATCCTTTAAACCGATTTCTGGAAAAGCAAATACAGCAGGGCCATAAAGAATCTCTACCACGGCAGCCCAGCGAGAGGAAACCAGTTTCACACGACCGTAAAAAACGAAAGAAAAAAAAAGCGAACTCGCCGTTCGATCTGGAAATAAAATAAAATAAAAGAGCGCTGAAGAACAAGAAACTCGAATCGGGGCCCTAACGCTCGGGTCCACGTAAAGAACTCTCCAAGGATTGAGTGAGCCGAGAGCCGGGCCTCGAGACTTCCACTCAAATGGGGGATAAAAATAAACTCGCTTCGAAAGAAAGAAAAAGTCTTTGCAGCAGCATCCAAGTCAAGTTGTTGAACTGGTTTTCAGTAACACCAAAAACAAACGATAGCCGGTGTGCCCTTTGGAGACTTTTTCCCCCTTCTGTTGTTTTTTTCTCGTTTTATTATTTTCTTGTCGATCAAGCGATGCGGGTGTTGGTTTTCGATTCGTTTAACCCATTGATTGATATTGGTAATTTGACGCCATTATTCTGCAGCTGCCAGTCCGGGTTTGGAAAGTTATCTAGTCACGAGGCCATGAACTGCATTGATCGGGGCAATTGAGTGATTTTTGGGGCCACGGGCCCTTCCCATGATCAGCCAATTACCATCGAGGCCCCCTGTAAATCCGTTTGTGCATGCATATAATATCTCTTCATCAATGTTTGACTATACTCATTCCCGCCCAGTGTCGGTTGCCATGTCGAGCCTCATAATTGTTTGGACTCGCAATCAGCATTGGAAACGAGGGAAAACCCTTTTCCACTTTCCCCGCTCGCCGGCCCCAACTCTGGAGCTGTAAAATTGTTAATTTAGCTTCTGTCTTGTGTTAGTCACGTGAGCTTCAAATTAACTTTTTTTGTTGGCTGCACTCTGATGGAGTCATTTCGTTGTAATTAGCATTGTTTTTTGGAGCAGGAGGTATTGGCTATGGTTTCATGTGAAAATTTGATTGAAATCACCATAATTTTAGGAAAGATTGATATGGAGTGGGAAAAGTGGAAAAATCTTCCATTAACTTGTAGTGCATCATTTGTAAAAAGTCTAGGATATGTTTAGAAAAGAATGGAATACTACAGTAGGAAAATTATATATATATAATTTTGTAATGTAGCTCATAGCAAGTGAAATCTCTTTGCAAAAAAACACGTTATATATCAATACAAATAAATATTATAGATTAGCCTTGGAATCCCCCAACTTGTTCCACCTGCTCCACTTCTCAGAGAAAAAAGAACAACAGCACGTTTCGTTTCACACAGCATTTACGCAAAACGTTCTTATTAAAAGCCAAGATATATTAGCATTTTTAAATGGAAAACCGAAATCAAAAGCGACAATCTAGATACTACAGCAAATAAAACTGGATTTCAAAAGTGGGTCTGACTGCAAGACAATCCCCCATCAGGTTGAGATATGTGTGCTTAGTTCATTCAGCAAAGAGCCTGAAAAATGCACAGTGAAACATGTAAAATGCGTTGAGAGCTAAACTATGTGGTGGCCAAGACTTGTTTTATTTAGGTTTTATTTTTTTGGTGGCTTACGAAACCAACTTGCAGCCCGAAGAAACAAACACTGCGCTTTGAGGTAGCAACAGCATTGATTAGGAAATGAATGGCCACAATTTGTAGTTGTGTTTTTGCAGTTGGCGGAGATACAAAACCGACAACTTCACTTGACATGCTGCCTGCCCCAAACCGCACACACACCGCACCCAGTCTCAAATTCTTGACGATTGATTCATAATAATACATTAAGAAAAACCTGTTTTAAGAGCAGAGACACACATTCTGCATACACTGAGAAAAGCTACTTGAATTTGGCATGTAATCCAGCAGGGATTTGCTAATTATTTAGGAGGACAACAAATGTCAACTGTACAACTCATTTTCCTCGATGTGTAAGATACCCAAGCAGGCAAAATTTCTTTTTGACATCGGATTTTGTTTTACTAAGCAGAAAGCATTCAAAATACCAGAACTATTTATGAAATAATTTCATAATTATGTATACTCTAGGATAAAGCTCCTTGAAAATTAAATATATTGAATTTAATGGGTATTTAAGACTAAAATATTTGGTAAATTACTTTGAAAGCCAAGGTTTAATATTAAAAATCCCTCCCACAAACAATTACTGTTTTTATTTGATTTTTTTTAAGTGCACTCCTATAGAGAAACTCACCCATGAGGCGACATAACTTCGTTCTATTCACATCAAATCAGGCAGAACCCTCCTCCCAGGCCAACACATTCCTTTCATAATCCGCCACACCTGTCCCAATGCCTGTGGTTTCTTGAGACTCCCTTTGTTTGTATTCAATTAGCTCCCTTTTTCATTTTGATTCATAAGCCCCCTTTGTGACTCATCCGCGTCTCCTGCTCCTCTTCCACTTTGGTTTTAATTTACAAATAAATTTCCTTTGTTTCGATTTATTCACAATATTTATTCGTTTGATTTTTCACCATAAATATTATTATTTTTGCATAGCAATTGTTTGCTTTTTGTTTACGCATATGGAAAGCTGTCGAAGGCTGATAAAAGTAATTGGCTTTTTCGCTGTTTGCATTGTCTGTCCTGGCCATTCGCACAGAATATTAAATGATTCCATTGAACTACGATTGGAGGTTGTGGAGCTCAATTAATGAATTACAACAACTACGCAGAATAAATATTTAAAAAGGGAAAGTAAAATGAATCGGTGTTTAATTTATAAATACTATATTTCATTCGAAACTCTTTAAGTAAATACTATTATTTAATTGTAAAATCAATTTTCCGTGACATCGTCTAGACAAACCAAATTATACACACCTAAAAGACTTAACGCGGCATCAGTGTGGGCTCGATTTGTGTCGCCTCATTTAATTTCATAGTCAGAGATTTTCCAGTCGCTAACCGAAATGTCAAAGTTGAATTTTTGATATTCGTTGTCTGCAAATTACATGTGAAAGTTACTTTCATGGAGAATATTTAACCTGAATCAGCCAGAAACCAGAGAACAGGCGAAACATGCTAACAAGCAATTGTATATGCAAATCAATCCCCAAACTGAATAAAACATCAGATGTAGAAGGAAAAGGGTTAAGAGAGGCCCCTTGTGAACTCAAACTGAAAAGATTCGTCTCGCTCTTTTTTCTACATTTTTTTCGCATGCTAATTGCGATTTTTTATCGGATTTGCTTACGCATTTATGTTGATTCTTTTTTTTTTGAGCGACCGTCTTTTAAATTGGAATTTGAATACAAAGATAAAGGCAAAGATTGATGGCTTCGAGGGCTATATGAATCATGCGAAAAATACCTGCCATGTGCTCAGAAGTAAACAAAGTAAATCATTATAAAAATATATATTTTCGGTGGATAAATTCTTGGCAATTTGATATGCATGATAATGTGGGATCTTTTTCTCAAACGCTTAAACACTATTAGTTATAATGCTCATAATTATATAATTACTAAACAATTTGCTTCTGTTTTCTCTCCCTTTTTTTGCAGGTGAGTTAAACGTTCTTTTAAAAACAATTTGCCTGCCCTTTGGGCATATTCGTGAGTATGAATAATTTAAGCATAATTAAGGCAGAAGCTCCTCTCTGGACTAGAGAGTTCATTATGGCCTCATTTGATGGATGGACCCCGGATCGGAACTCTCTCATGCATTATAAAGCCTAAAGTTTATAGGTGGAAGGGGCAGGGGTCATTTGAGTTCGTTTTTCAATGCATTTTCCAGTTGACTTCCTTTGTGGCAAACTCCAAATTCCACGAGATTGCTCTTAATTGTGAATGGTTTTGGTCCCCACCACGAATCATTGATGCATCAAAGGTGTGGACAATGAAGCCCACACTGCGTTTCAGCGGAATAAATTTAAACAAAATATATTCAGAAAAAGTTTACTTATTTAGCTGTTAACTGCAGCGTACGCCGTGCATTTATTTTGCAAATACTGCGCCCCCAAAAACCCATGTCAATTATTTGTGTGACGTTTATCTAAAGTGACACCGCCGCAGCCATGCAAATTGCACTTAAATCGATTGTGTGGGTATCGATAATCGTCTGTGGTGGTTCTTTTTTGCCGTGTCGATGCTTACCACATAGTTTGCATACATTACAAACGACTGGCATTAAATATTATGGATTTTTCCACTTTTTTCTCTTCTCTCAATGAGGGTCTTGACAGCCCCGTCTCTCCGCTGCGTGGGTTTGGTGCTCTGCTTTCGGACGAGCACTTAGATCCGCGATTTAATTGCTGAATAGAGAATAAATCGGTTTTGCATTGCTAAATCATGAAATATAAATACTCAACTAAATGGCCACTAACTAACTAACCCAGATAAAGCCTTGAGTGGAGATGGAAAACCGTTAAGTTAATTGTCTGGAAATTGTTTAAATTTGAATGAGTAATTACAAACAATGTTGTGTTAAGTTAATTAAATAAACATGAGCTTAAGCAGCGCCAGGTTGTTGGTTAGAAATTTAAATCTGGGTCTTAAGTAAATAAAAATCAATCTATAAATTCTGTAATTCAAAAGGAATTTGATTTAAACTTGATTACATATTGTTAGGAGAGTCTTGAATACACAAAGCTGATTGAAACTTCTATCGCATTTGCATTCCCTGATTTCCTTTATTTGTTTCCTTCAATCCGATTGACTGGATTTTCCTTTCACATTTCAAACTCTCCTTCGACGGCGAGCATTTCTCGGAAACTTCACCTTTGCTCTACTTTTCCGCGTCTCCAGTGCACACACAGTGATTAGAATGTAACATAATGATTTGTTCCCGGAGACGTGTCAGTCGGCATTTTTCCTGTTCCTTTGGCACTTCACATGTCGTATCCTTCGTGTGCTCCTCACTCCCCACTCCTCACTCCTTGTTTGCCTTGGAAAATTACACACTCATTTTCAGAGTGTTTACTTTCTGCATACGAGGATGAGAGATAGTAGCAAGATGTAAGAGTCCGTAGCCTGTATCCTGTTGTATCCCATTTCCTGTTTGCATATCGTTGCCATACAAAAAGAAAAGGAAAAAGTGAACTAGGTGTTTGCTCTGGGCCATAGAAAGGCACACACAGAGAGAGCAGCACATTGTGTGTCGAGGATAACACGTCCTGACAAGTGAAAGGATGCTCGAGCATGTGTTATCCCCGGATACTGACAATGGCCACGGGACAGAGTGTTAAGCTTTAAGGATTTGCCAGCGTTCAATTTATCGATCAAGGGGCTAATATTTAATACAGATAAAATGGGAGAATGATAAGTTCAAAAAGGATTTTTAAACTACTCCTCAAATAACTCTTGACTACAAAAGACGTAAAGATAATGCCACACTTCACTCCCCTTTTTGGCTTAGGATGCCATTATCTCTTGTCACTTCTCTCAATCATCGCCTGCCTTTCAGGGATTTTAACTAGAAGCATCAAGTTTCCTGGGGTTACAGGGGCGAGGCTAATGCTTCCTGCACGACTGACCCAAATATGTTACCTAAGGTCACTTCCATTAGGCAGCTAATATCTATCTATAGATCTATCCACGGATACATTCCCGAGGGCATTTCCCTGCCGCATTTCCAAGTGGCACGCATGCGCACCATAACTCAAACACATGAACGCACTTTGCTGGAAACTCAATTGCATTTGCTGTGGAAGGGGTGCCTAATTTATACTATATATACGTTCATATATATAAGTATTTGAAACGAAATCTAGAGTTTTGTAGTTCAAGCACGTACCACGCACAAAGCGAGAAGTAAAGTAGGAAAAAACAAAAGAAAACACTCGACAAATGGGCACAGATAGAAATTCTTTCGAACAAAAAAATAAATGCCCATGAGTGCGGCATGAGTTTGTTGGTTGGAAAGTTTTCGTATCCGTTAGATACATAGAGGCGCAGATACTCTCTCCCTGTTAAAGCCGATTGCACTGCAAAACATTAACACGTCGCGACGGCATAAAACTCGTTAAATGAAGCTCCCCAAAGGACAAACGACAGCCACTCAGACACTTATTTGGTCTGGCACTCAGACACTGGAAAAAATAGCATTGAAATAATTGAATCCCATAAATTCTAAATGTAGAATTATATTAATATGGAATTTAAAGGATATATACAGTTTTACAATGCGGATATTTAAATATAAGCTGCAAATTATGCTTGTATTTAAATGCTAAAACATATATGTTTTACTATTTTTTCAGTGTCCCTCTGGGCAATATGCAAATGTTGTTATTGAAAAGCTCTCCTCCAAAATGGCCTCGCCATGTCAAGTGGGGGAGGTCACCCCAACCGCGTTCGCATCCGTTCCGGTGGTGCCACCTCCTTCCGCCCAGAGTCTCCTTCCGCTCACCTTGTCACGTGGCCATTGCCGCCTGCTCCTCCTCCTTTTGCTGACAGCTCCACCACTCTCCACCCCTTCACCCCTGTTAATCGCTGCAGACAAGTCGTATGTCATCTACGTGGTCGACAGGATAACGTAACCTCGGCCAGTTACTGTTGTTGCGGACACGACTGTGTGGTGGCCTGCAACAATATTACAGCTTCCTGCAACCTGGCAGGAGGACAGGGCAAGGGGAAAAGCACTATTTGATGTCGCTTAACACCCGGCAGACAAGTGGCCCATAAGAGAGACAGGAACACGTTCCAAGGACCTCTGACTGGCATACTAAAGTGGTTCTCCAAAAGGGTCACATCTGCTCATATGCATCGACACCAAAATGTGACATTATGGTGATCCAATGTGGATTTAAACATTTATGGGACTAAAAAGGGGATTTCTTGGATAATCATAGGAGTACAAATTATTAGATTAGTTAGGTTTCTGGGAATTAGAGACACAATTGGCTCAACACTAATTCTCCTAAACTATTGATATATGGCTTTAAGAAATCGGATGATCAAGGAATGCATACGACCAGCTAATTCCACAAATTCCCAGTATTTTTTGTATATTTTCTTTCGTTTCATTGAAAGAAATCACAGCTTGAACATCTGGAACACCCTCTGCGGCAGGCAGAGTAACTTAAAACACAAACAGACTGCGTAGTGTATCATTAAACACGAACAAAACTCGATAAAAATCCTATTGCTGCAAAACTTATTTACTTTGGTGTCGTGTCTCTTCGATAAATAAAACGTACAAGCGAAGAGGAAGTGTGGAGAAACAGAACTTTTTGGCAAGCCCAATGCAACAGCAATGCCAAGTTTCCTGGGTAAAACTTTATCCTACCCCGGCAGAGCAAGATAGAACAAAACAAAAAATATACTGCAAGGGGGGAGGGAATAAACACTTAAATTAAAATTGTCATGGTTGATTGCATTTTCCTGCCTGTGTGTGTGTTTGTGTGATGCACAAGAGTCAATTGTTTATCAATTGAGGTACAAAAAACATAAAGAGCAAAGAGCAGAGAGCCCAGCAGAGAAGGAACCATTGCAACCACTTTTGTAGGGTTTTGTGAGTGGATTTCATTGCCCTACAACAATACTTACCATCCACAACGTTGACCTTTAGGTACCTGAACATGCCCCTAGGAACGGTCCTCTGCTGCCTACCTGATCCCTCCTCTTCAAGAATAAAGAAAAGACTGTACGAGCACAGAAATAGATTAAAAATGCATTAAATCATTGATAGATTGCGTGAGAGCCGAAGAAAGGGATTAGTCCCCTCTCGGATCTCGGTAGGTGTTGAACAAATTTAAAGCGATCGTTTAGATGGCATCCAACCCGGGGCCTTGTATGATTTATTCATCTGCAATGGAGGCTGCCATTGTCTTCAAGTTGACCCCAAATATGCCAGTATTCAATATCCAGCATTCAATGAATGCAATTCAATATCTTGGCAGCTCCCAAAAAGCTCAACAATATTTGCCTTTGTTTTAGTGGCCAAGTGTGAGACGTCTGTCTTTTGTTTTTCTCTCCACTATATACATATATATATATAGATTTTTTTGGCACGAACAACAAGAAGTTCGACTTTATAGGAATTCCAGTCTAGTGTCGTCCTATTGTTTGGCAGTGCTTTTGTGGTATTGGCAGTGGCGTCAGAATCGTTTACATATTTTTTGCCATCATGGCCCGGGAAGACGGAGAAAAACTATGCTGATGATGGAGCTTGGAAATGGAAATCGGACTGGGGAGCTGCCTTGTTGATTTGCTTTTAATTTTGCATAAATATGCGCGATTCTGGAGGCGGGGACTCGGTCGCTGGATGCTGCTGTCAGTTGCAGTCTCAGTTGCTGACAGTCAGCACGGTGGATTACTTTCATACACCATCTACATATATGAATAGCTATGTACAGTACAGCTTCTGTAGTTCGAACTTTACTAAATCGATTTGCTTGGGTTAAAGCCATACCTTGAAACTTTTTCTAGAGGAACATTTTTAGCCCTCTAAAAGCTATACTTTATTTATGCAAATTTTAAAGTTTAAAGTAAGTTTAAATAGGTTTAAGCTAAGTCCCACTGTATGCATGATTATCTGCATATGGAAACCTCTCTACCCCTGACACTCTTTAATGCTCGTTCTTTGCTTTTTAGCTGTCTTTAAAATTCATGAATGCAACAATTTCTGCATCGCCTGCACTTTAATGTATAAAGTTTAATTCACAGAATGTGCTTGTGTCATTCCCAACTTGATTCGTCGCGTAATGGAGTGATCTCTGCCACCGAAGAGAGACGAGACTCTTTCGCTCATGTTTGTCACTTTAAAGTTTAAACGTTTAATAAGGGATCTCTTGATTGAATTAATATGCCATTGTTGACCGACGGCCGCTGCATATGATCCCAGAAGCTAGTTAATTGAATTGAAGTTGCAGCCTCAGCCTCAAATTGTGAACTTTTAAACTTTTCTTTGCTTCTCCGCCTTTCAAGTGTCAGAAAAGTAATGCGGAATAGATGGAAAAATCTGGGAATAGATTGAGATTTATGGCAAAGATTGAGGAAGTGTAAAAAGCAATTGAACTGGAGAGATTGAACCAGCATTCCTATAGCAGATTTATCAATAAAGTTGTATTTAAACATTTATATTTCATAAAATATAATGAAATATATGTGTATAGTTACATTTATGTTAACTCTTTTTGATAAATACATTTCCTTGAATACATTTTTGTCCAGGAATTTATATTCAACTTTTTTAGTATCCCTTCATTCCCCTTTCATTTTCAATTCATGATGAAATCCCACCCTTTGTTTGATGTGGCCCATCTCCTTTGATCCTCCTCAGACATGAAGAAACCGGATCATTTTCTTTCATATTTCATTCCATTTCTTGATTGTTCAGCTTCTATTTCGCAGATACATTCCACACTCACACACCCACAACAGTGGCCCGCACTTTGTGTGAGGAGAACTCCAATCTGAAAATCTCTTTCATACACAAGTTTATCAAATATTTTCTATTTGCTGTGCCTGGCTCTTTTCCTCCGTTTTTGTTTACATTTTCGTGTCCGCTGCCTTCTTTCCGGCCTCTCAATAAAATACAAAATGTGGAACGTAACCGCACACCAACACCATGCCAGCGAGCGCGCACACAGATACGCCTGTATCTCACAGATACGCCGACGAAGTCTGGTATTTATTCTCGTGTTTGTTTTGCGCTCCGTTGGATCGCGTTGCCTGCTGGCTGGCTGGCTGGCATCCACAGCCACAATCGTAGGTAACAAACAGTTTCGAAGCGAGTTTCAAGCCGTCAACGTCAACGGTTTTCCGCCAGCGGACAACTGCGACGGCGCGACGTATCCAAGCGATACTAAAGATACACCTCGCAGTATCTGCTCCCTCATTCTGCTATTCCGAGTGTGTGTTTGTTCATTACGAAAGCGGTAATGCCAATAGATGGGAATAGTGAAGTGAAGTCTATCTGCAAGATAGCCAAAAGATGCATCCACAAGATGCAGAGTGAAGTTTCAATCCTTAAGACTAATAATTCTTGATTGTAAGCTGAATCTAGTGAAATCTTAAAGCTGCATGCGGATAATAACCCAGAAAATCTATAAAAAATAATATTCCACATCAGCTTAATGAAGTTATATCCAAAATATGCACCAGGAAGTCATGATAAATCGACAAAATATAGTTTTCAAATGACTTAAATCTTAATGATTTAGCAACTCTAAACCTATGACCAATAAATAACAAAGAAAATCGCATTTAGCAACAGAGAACCGCTGTGAGACTCCGGGCAACCGGGAAACAGAAATTATAGCTCAATCCGACATCCAATCCGTAATGCTCAGCGGAGCGCAGCTGTGAACATTTCACTTTCGGTGCATCCAACAGATACGGGCGATTGTTGCACGCCGCCACGCGGCGCTCCGCTCCAAATTTGCAACGCAAAGTTGGCTGGTCATTGGCTTTTGGCTCTTGGCGGCAAGAAACCTTTTGCACGATGCAAATGTCTCTACTGGCACAGAGAGGGAGAGAGCTAGATACTCGGCATCTATGAGATACTTTTCCCATCCGTGAGGTGCCCCCATAGTTGTGGTGGAGTCTAACATGCTAATTTGCAGCGAAACTTTATGGGAGTGTTAAGTATCTGCGAGAGCCACTCGATGACGCCTCGTTCAGGTATTTGCCTATATACATATATATGCAAATCTACTCCCAATAAAATCGAAAAGAATCGAGATTGAGATCGCGACTGAAATCGAAACCAAAGTCTAAACACCGTGAAGTTGCAGCAAATATGAAAAAAGTTTATTTATAAATCATTACCTCAATTTGTGGGGTTTTCCGCTGCTAGATAGCTAAATAGAAGTATTCAAATATATTACGCCGTGTTACGAACACCAATTGAAAGTGACATCAGCCTCGAAACTTTATTATCGCGAAATTCCTCAATTTTGCACTTTATTTCTCTTTGCTTTTTGTTATTTATTCCCCTTTTTTACTTATAATTATACATGTGCTTATTTTCTCTGTGCTTCAAGTGCCCAAATTACGTGCATTCATTTATGCGATATCGCAAAGCAAACAAGTGATACAAATACACAAATGAGATTACGCTCTCTATAAACATGTCATACGAAACCAATTAAATAATCAAATTAATCGCTTTGACTCGCTCAAAGTGCATTGTATGACAGACATTTCTATCTACGCCAAACGAAACCCAGACCAAATTAAGGCAAACACAATGAAGTTTCCGGATTATATCCCAAACAACATGCTGGTGGTAAGCAAAAGCATAAGCATAAGCTTAAGCAGTATTTTCCTCATAATTAAAGTCATTAAGAGGGGGTACTAACTGGTTCGTAAATCAAACTGCTGTGACTTAAGTTATGGCTAACGAAAAGGGTGGAGTAGAACCAGTAGAACCCAGTAGATAAGCACTAGATAAACAATCTGATGAATGCCTGGGCATTACCAGATGAAGGTCAAGTTACAAAAGTTCTCTACAAACGAGAAAAACTTCAGGGTTATGCTTTACGGAAAACCGAAGAGAACGACACGACGAAGATTAATTACTCCTACATATTTTTGCCGTAAAGAAAGTCTTTTCCGCACGCCTTCCTTTGGCTGCACCCCATTAAATTTCCAACTAATTTCACTTGCAATTAAGTTAATTATAATTTTACCGCCCCCATCAAAATGCATTAAGTCGGTCAGAAAATCCCGCAACATAAACATTTCATAAATCTTCTTTCATGTTTTCGACTTCCCCCTGCGGCTCTGTTTTTTATTTCTTAATGCAAGCGAAGCATAACCGAAATTCAGTCTGATGCAAATTCATATACACCTGCAGAGGGCCCAGACTGCAGCAGAAATAAAAGTTTATAAATATTTATTATGGCCTACGCGACTAGCTGAAATTTGTATTTTTTGTTAGTTAATTGTGTTTATCTTTTTATTGTTTATTATTTATACTATGTATACTAAGGCAGCCGCCGCCAGCCCACGCGTGGAAGCTATGTGTTTTTTTGTCGAGTTTTGTAATTGGATGCGTCGTGTTGCGTCTGTCTGTTAAAATTATTTTTGTGGCGCCCACCTGAGCCGGAGCATGGAAAAAATTTCGATTTAATTTTTTCGAATTTTAAGGGGATTGGCTGGCTTGCCAAACGACAGATTTGAAATTGATTGCATTTTGGAATCGGCGTGGAGTGCTGCCGCGTGAATCACGGCGATTGCATGCAGGATTTGGAAAAAGCTTGATGGGATTTGTTTTTAATTGATTTATCTTCATTTTGTATTGGATTTGTGTAATGATTAAGAGTTTGACTTGGATCTCTCAATTGAGTTTTGCCTTAATGGGGGTTGTGTGTCGAGTCGGGAACTCGGTTCCCTGCTGTGAGGGTAAATGAAGTCAAACTAAAGTGATTTGGTAATTGCAGGTGGTAAATGGGTGGAGACTGAATGAAAACATCAATTAAATTCAAAACTTGTTGAATTTTAAAGCTAGATATCTTTAAATATGCGGGGTAAACTCTCTATAAATTTCGAACTACAGAGAAAACATAGAAATGGTAGTCAGAGTTCTTGTGTGCGTGTCTATCAAATAAAAGAAAGTCTAATACAATACAAAAAACTAACACGTAGATAATTATTAATGATTAGTATAAATTTCTTTGACTTCTAGTTTTAAGCAGAATATTTCTGGCTTAACAGAAAGCTCTCTAAAGCTATTAACTTAATGTATTGCCATATTTTTATGCCACCTTTCTAGTTTCTCAATCTGAAACTTTATACATTCTCTTTTATAAGATCCCATTTCATAGCTCTATAAAATATCCATGTACTTCTATAGAATGCTTTATTTAGTTTCAATTTCCATTTCCTTTTTCCACCAGTATTCATTCGTAAACAAATAGCTTTATAGCTTTATTTAGTTCCGCTTGTTGTCAGATGCATCCATCACAAAACCAGAAAGGAAAAACACCATCAAGTCACAGAAAATGCACACAAAACAACATCCATTTCTGGCTTTATTTTTACTATTATTTTTATCACTATCCCACTAACCCTTTTACGCATTCCTGCTGGAACCTCTAGTGCATAAAATTGAATTGTTCATGGGTCGTCGTTCAAGGGCCTGTGTACGAGTATGTAAAACGAATGGAGAAACAGAAGTCACATGTGCATTTCCGGCTGGCAGCCATCCTTAACAAATTTCAATTAAAATATATTGAAATAAATTGAAAACGACAGCACAGAATAGAGAAATGTTATCTCTATTTAAATGCCTGTATTAATTCCAAAATCAGAATCAGACCTTAAAAATATTTAAAATATACTTTGTATTCAGGGATAATTAAATTCGTATACAGAATTATGTCTTTGTGGGGTTTTATAAGATATAAAAAATCTAAAATCTTAAATACACAGAAAGATTAGATTATAAGGCAATTTTATGTTATACACAAATGTATATAATATATATTTATATAATTATCTTTGAAACTTCAACTTATTCCTTATTATTTTAACATTTTTGCAGGGCGATCGCACCACCTGGGAGTACCACACAGTGGCGGTGACCCGGGTGCCGGGATATGGCTTCGGCATTGCCGTTTCCGGTGGACGTGATAATCCGCACTTCGCCAACGGCGATCCCTCGATAGCAGTCAGTGATGTGCTCAAAGGTGGCCCCGCCGAGGATCGTTTGCAGTAAGTATTCCATATGGTTGGGAACCCCTGGCTGGGATGACTCAACAGATGTGAATGACCCCCCTGCTCCTAGTGGGTAGCACTATCCGATAGCAGGAAACTAATTGTTGTCCGACACGATGAATATGCCCCCATGCAAGTTGATCAAATAAAGTGCAGACTAAGCATTTCCTACTGTTCCCTCCTCAGTGAGCATTAGGAATGCTCCTCATGCCGCTGACAATTGACATCGTTAATCTTGGGCTTAGAACTTCTTTTTTCTATTATTTTTCTCCCCGCTCTTTCGAAAGATAAAACCCGAAATACGCACACTTCAATAATACTTCAAACTCACGTAGCTGGGCCCCAAAAATAAAAACGTATGTGTAATTAAGCCAACTCCTCGGCAGCTCTATCTCCGGTCTCTCTGGAGCTCTGGTCCTCTTGTCGATAATAAAAATTCCAAAGCGTTTTTCAATCGTCAACGACCTGGCCTAGCCCTTCCCCAGACTTCCCTTGTGATTAAAAACTTGTCATAATCTGTTCTTCCCAAGAAACTATTTACTCTGGCCCAGACATGCCGGGAACTATTTCCAGCTTGTCCCTTTCTTACCTGCCGCAGCTGGGGAATTTCAAAAGGAAAATCCCGCCGCCGAGGCTGGAAAAATGTTTGCCAAGAGAGGGGAGAGACAAGTGGAAATTAGCAGAGGCCCATCATCACATGTCCCGGCGACCTGGCCCAAAAGTCTCTAGGTTCATTATGGCCAAAGTTTCACTGTTATGCAGCTGGCACGTAGGAGACACTAAGAGAAAATAAAATAAATGGTAAAATTTTCAGTAGTTACATTTAAAGGAAAAATGGTTTTATAGGAAAAATGTAATGTTACTAAGATCAGCTTTATTTCTATAGAGTTTTTTGTTATCCTTTTTTTTTTATCAATTTAATAATTTCTTCTTGCCAACTTGCATGACATGTGTGCATTTTAGCTTAAAGAAATTCTCATACAAAAGTAACGTAACTATTTCTGAGTGCAAACCCATGCCATTCCCTGTCGCATTTTCCGCATTTTTCCCCGGCTTAATTGCTAAGCCGCTTCGCTCCGCTCCAGACTCAATGGTTCCACCGGCGGCGAACAGAAAGTAAAATGCGGCTTAGTTTGGATCGACGGCCGGTCTCTTCTTTCTGCACTCGTAGACAACTTAATTATGGATATGCTTCGCCTCAGACATGCAATATAATTTTTCCATCATTAACCACTTTGTCTGTACACACACTTTTTTGTGTTGGTTATGAGTACACAAAAGTATAACATTCTTGACGGGGATTCGTCATGTGCTATTTACTGTTTGCCATTACATTTTTACTTTTCATTCCTCCACTTCGGTGTTCCGTTCCAAGAACGGTCCGTAATTGTTCGGGCCTGCGGAGGAATTCCTCAGAAATCCACGGAAGCCGCTTAGCAGACGCCTCGATTCACGGCTCTCAATTCTCTTGGCTTTCGGCTCTCGGGCTCTATTACTTCCAGTCTAGTCATGCTGAATATCTCGGACAATTGCCCGTTTATTAGCGTATGTCTTCAATCCAAGTCTAACCTGATTTCCCTTGGAGTGGCGCGTAGATTGAGACCCAGAAGTCCGATCTCTACCTGCCAGATCGCATTGCAGTCCAGTGGTCCGAAACATTATGTATCTTTAGCCGGAGGGGTTTTGAGTTTCAGGTGTGTGCTACTGTGGATTATTCAGCATACCCTGCACTTAAAAAATCACCACGAGAATGATGAACCTTAGGTTAACTATTGGGTCTTCAGTCTCAATTTGTAGACAACTCTGGGAATTAACTTGAGTGCCATGCGATAACTCGTCATCTTTGTAGGTCAATAAGATAGTACATATTCCATTATTAAGTGCTGAAATGTTTGCTGCAGAATAATAGAGAGAATCTAGCAGACAGACAAATATTACATCAAAAGGCACACAATATTTAGTAAATACACATATTTAGTAAATACACATATTCTTAGGTTCTTATTTGTTTCTCATCAAAATATAAAACATATAAACACTATTTATTAATTTTACATATCTTGAAACCTTAAAATCTTATGCCTAGGGTATTTCCTAGTCGCAAAACACCCCTGTAATGTTCTTCTTAATTATGGCTGCAAGTCTAATGACTGGGTAGAAATGGACAAGGTCGTTGCTAATGACCTGCATATAAACAGAGACCTGTACTTCTCTAGTTTGGTCACGATTCGGTCATTAGAGCAGGGTTTACGAGCTACCCGGCAATTACCGAAAGCAGCCAAGTGATCCACATATACCGGACAGGCACTAAATCCCCGCCCTTTCCCTCTTTGCAGAGTCAACGATCGGATAATATCGGTGAACGGAGTCTCGCTGGAGAACGTGGAGTATGCGACAGCGGTGCAGGTGTTGCGGGACAGCGGCAACACCGTCCAACTGGTGGTCAAGCGACGCGTGCCCCTCAACCCCATCAACCCAGCTGCAGTGCAGCACCAGCACTCGCACAGCCTGAGCTCGGTGGGTCTGGTGGCCAACGGCAGTGGCGGAGTGGCTCCGCCGCCGACCATGTCGAGCCTAAGCCAGCCCAACTCCCTGAACTCGTCGCTGGTGCAGAACGCCAGCGGGGGCCAGCCCATCAAGGTCACGCTGACGAAGGGCGGCAAGAAGGACGACTATGGAGTGGTCCTCGGCTGCCGGCTGTTCGTCAAGGAGATCTCCTCGAAGGCCCGCGAACAGCTGAACGCCAACGGGTACAGCCTCCAGGAGGGTGACATTATCACCCGCATCCACAACACCAACTGCGGAGACACGATGAGCCTCAAGGAGGCCAAGAAGATCATCGATGGCTGCAAGGAGCGCCTGAACCTGGTGGTCCTCCGGGACATCACCAACCAGGCGGCCGTTAGCCAGCTGAATCTGAACAATTCGGCCATCAGCCATCAGGCGGCGAGTAACATTTACGCCAGCCATCAGGCTCAGGTCTCCGGATGCAGCAGCAGCAACAACAACCTGGAGGATCCGTACCTGCCGGGCGGAGCCAGCTACTCCTCGCAGAATCTGTACGTTCAGCCCCCCACACGAACCTCCAACGGTCCGAGCATGAACGGCAATGGCCTCAACGACGAGAAGAGCAACCTTACGCCTCGCGGTCGCTCCCGAGGACCCCTCATCGATGGAGTGTCGCTGCAGCAGCTGGACAGACCAGTGACACCGACTCGCGGTCGAAGTGGAGGCGCCGATGAGCCCCCGCGTCCACCGCCGCCAAGGGGATCCAGTGGCGGAGCCGCCCAGGAGGACTTCTACAGCTCCCGCAGGCAGCTGTACGAAGAGCGTCAGAGTGCCGAGCCGAGATTCATCTCCTTCCAGAAGGAGGGAAGCGTGGGCATCCGCCTGACCGGCGGCAATGAGGCCGGCATCTTTGTGACCGCCGTGCAGCCGGGATCTCCGGCATCGCTGCAGGGCCTGATGCCCGGCGACAAGATCCTCAAGGTCAATGACATGGACATGAACGGAGTGACGCGCGAGGAGGCCGTGCTGTTCCTGCTCAGCCTGCAGGATCGCATCGACCTGATTGTGCAGTACTGCAAGGAGGAGTACGACGAGGTGGTGACCAACCAGCGCGGCGATTCCTTCCACATCAAGACCCACTTCCACTGCGACAATCCCTCCAAGGGCGAGATGGCCTTCAAGGCGGGCGATGTGTTCCGCGTGATCGACACCCTGCATAATGGTGTTGTGGGTTCCTGGCAGGTGCTCAAGATCGGACGGGGACACCAGGAGATGCAGCGCGGCGTGATACCGAACAAGTCGAGGGCCGAGGAGCTGGCCACCGCCCAGTTCAATGCCACCAAAAAGGAGATGAATGCGAACGAATCGAGGGGCAACTTCTTCCGGCGGCGACGGTGAGTTTTATTATTTATTTATTTAACAAATTAACAATATTAATGGCATAATTGTTAACTTTATAGCTCAACGCACCGTCGCTCGAAGAGCCTTTCCCGCGAAAACTGGGACGACGTCGTCTTCTCGGACAGCATTTCCAAATTCCCCGCCTACGAGCGTGTCGTCCTGCGTCATCCTGGCTTTGTGCGGCCCGTCGTCCTCTTCGGACCCGTTTCCGACCTGGCCCGCGAGCGTTTGGCCAAGGACTTCCCTGACAAGTTTTCCACTCCGCTGCAGGACGACGACAAGTCCGCCGGAAGCAGTGGAAAGTGTAGGATTGTACGTCTATCGAATATCCGGGATGTGATGGACCGCGGCAAGCACGCGCTGCTGGACATCACGCCCAATGCGGTGGACCGCCTCAACTACGCCCAGTTCTATCCGGTGGTGATCTTCCTGAAGACGGACAGCAAGCACGTGATCAAGCAGTTGCGCCACGGCCTCCCCAAGGCGGCCCACAAGAGCTCCAAGAAGCTGCTGGAGCAGTGCCAGAAGCTGGAGCGCGTCTGGTCGCACATCTTCAGCACTCAGATAGGGCTGAGCGACGAGGAGTCCTGGTACCGAAAGTTGCGCGACTCGATCGATCTGCAGCAGAGCGGCGCCGTCTGGATGTCCGAGTCTAAGGTGAGTCCATCTCGTTGCCCTCCGGCCTCCGATTCCCATTCCTCACTAGTTGTTGTCTGCGTGTTTGTCCCACGTCGTAGTTAGTCCATAAGTCTGACCCAAGCATCTCCTGGATGTCGTGAGTCCTAAGTAATCTCTAATAAAACAATGTTCTAACCGTCCAAAAAGGTGATGGGACATAGGGGTCATTAAATTAAATGAAAAGCTTAGAAGATGATAGATGACATTTAATAGAAACTAATGGGGTTTATTCAGTTCAAACTTCCAAATTGCTTTTATAGGTTTCAGACTTATAAAGTAAAGAAATATAGCATTTAGAATAATAACTCTATTTATGATAAACAGAAAACTTAAGATAGTCAGGAAAATACCATTATTTAAAGAAAACACAAAATCCTTAAC